>VYZT01010498.1:32939-49251 GCA_013400735.1 Pomatostomus ruficeps
GGGAAGGGGGGCTAGAAGTGCAAGAACACCTGGGAAAGGTGAGGGCATTGGGGGTAAAGAAGGGATTATAGGGGTAATAAGTGAATCTTAGTGCTGCAATAAGGGGGTGATGGGGGTAAAAACACAGTAACGGTTTGGGGGGTTATGAGGGTAATTAATAATGGGGGTGGGGTAGTTAATTCTGGGATAGTTAATCACAGAGTTCTGTTGCAGCCAAATAACAGGGGGAGCGATGGAGGATAAAGGGGTAATACTGGGCGGTAATAAGGGATGGTTAGTGATGGTGTAATTAGAGGCCAATAAAGGGCTAATGAAGGGACAATTAATAACAATTAATGAGGGGATGACGAGGGAATGATAAGGGAGGCAGAGCAGTAAAAGAACACTAGGGTGATAATTTGAGGGTTTGGGGGTGCTTGGTACCCCTCAACCACCCCTGCCTCCCCAAGACCCCACTGACCTTCCTTTTTTCCCTGTAATAGCCCCCAGGCCCCCTTTACCCGCTAGACATCTAACTCCCCCCAGGAGCCACTCAGACCCCCCAACCACCCCTTCATTCTCTCCCTCACCCCCTCCATTTTATCCCCCCAGACTCCACTGCTGGTGGCAGCAGCGGCTGCAGCCCCAGAGATTGTGCGGGACCTGCTTGTCCTGGGGGCCAATCCTGATGCCGCTGACCATCAGGGTCGTACGGCCCTGCACCTGGCCGCAGCCTATGGACACCCTGAAATCCTCCAAGTGAGACCCCAACCCCCAAATCCTTCAGCTGAGACCCCCAAATCCTCCAAGCGAGAGCTCCAAACTCCCAAATTCTATGGGTGAGGTCCTCAAACCCCAAATCTTGCCGGTGAGACACAAAAAGGTTGAGAGAATTGGCATTGTTCAGCTTGGAAAAGAGAAACTTTGGGATGACCTAATTGCCCCTTTCAGTACCCGAAGGGAACTTTCAGGAAAGATGGAGCAACACTATTTACAAAGGCCTGGAGAGACCAAACAAGGGGAAATGGTTTTAAATTAAAAGAGAGGAGGTTTAGATTAGATATTAGGAAAAAATTATTTCCTGTGAGGGTGGTGAGGGCTTGGCACAGGTCACCCAGAGCAGCTGTGGCTGCCCCATTCCTGGATGTGTCCAAGGTCAGATTGGATAGGGCTTGGAGCAACCTGGGATAGTGGAGGGTGTCTCTGCCCATGACAGGGGGCTGGAACAAGATGATCTTCAAGGTCCCTTCCAAGCCAAACCATTCTATGATTCTATTCTATTCAACTCCAAATCTTACTGGTGTAACCCCTAAATCCCTCAGGGCACCCCAAAATCCTACAGTTGAGACCCCAAACCCTCCAGGTGTAACTCAAACACATTCCCCCGGGGCCCCAAATCCCACAGGGGAGACCCCAAACCCCCCACAGGCTCCCCCAATCCTCAAACCTTCTAGACCCCAAACCCCTGAATCCTACAGGTGAGATCCCCAAACCCTCCAGGTGCAAACCTAAACCCCTCTTGGGCTCTCCCAAATCCTGCAGGTGAGACACCCCACCCCCTCCCAAATCATCCAGGTGTGAATCCTAACTCCATGTGGGCTCCCAGAAATCCTCAGGTGCAAACCCAATCTCCATGAGGACTGAGCAATCATGGGGACCAAAAAACCTTCCTAAAGGGAACCCCAAAATGGGCCCAGAAGGGACCCAGTTGTCCTGGAACACCTGAAAACTGGGCCAGGAGGGAGGAAGTGTACATATGGGATCCTAAACCCCCTTGAGGGACCCCAAAACCTGCCCCAAAGGGTTCCAGGGCTCTGTGTGGACCCCAAACCTCCCATGGTAGACCCCAAAACTGGCCCACACATACTCCAGTTGTTTGGTAGGGACCTCAAGCCCTGGGGGGGAACACAAAGCAGGCCCAGAAAGGACCCAGGTGTCCTGGGAGACCAGGGAACCTGCCTAGGGGTGTCTGTGGTGTCTAGGAAGACCCCAAATCTCTCTCCTCGCCTTCCCAGGCTATGATGTCGTCCGGGGTCCCTGTCAACGTGGAGGCCAGAAATTTTGAGGGTCAGCAAATTTGCAGGGTCAGGGATGGGGGAGGGGCTTGGGGGTGGGTCCCTGGTTTTGGAGTGGTTCTTGGGAAGTCCTTGGTTGGGTGGGTCCAGGGAGAGTTTGGGTGGGACTAGGGAGAGTTCAATTGGTGAGTCCCCAGCTGGGGGGCAGAGGGGGCTCATGGGTCCCTGATTTGGGGTATCTGAAGAGTCCCCTCTTTCCGGGTGTCTTGGGAGAGTCCCACTTGAGGGGTACTGAACATAGGAGGGGCCTGGGGGTCCCTGGTTTGAAGGGGACCCTGAGGATCCCCATTTTTTGGTAGCTCTTGGGGTGATTCCTGGTGGATGCATCCCTGTTTGGGGGGGATGGGGTGTCTCCAGTTTGGGGGTCCTAGTTGATGGTGGGCTGGTCCCAGGGGGTTTGTCTGGGGGTCCCTAGGAGGGTTTCCAATTCTAGGGGTGCCCTGCTTGGGGGACGAGCCCTTCCTGACCCCTATTGGTTCCCTCCCAGGCCAGACCCCTCTGCACTGCGCCGTCCTGGCCCACAATGCCTCACTGCAGGGAGGGTACAACCCTACGGGGGGCTCTGGAGGGGGGTCCCCCACTCCCCAGGACCAACTCCGCTGTGTTGAGCTGCTACTGCAGATGGGGGCGGACAGCAGCAGCCAGGTACACACCCCCCAATGACCCCCAGGTACCCCACGACCCTCCAGGTGTCCCTCAGATCCCCCGGACCTCTGTGCCCCTCAAAGATGACTGTGTCCCACCTCGAAGTCCCTGTGGGCAGGGTAGACCTGAGCTCCTGGCCACTGGGATCCGTTGGGGTCCCTTGGGAGGGATGGGGAGGGTGGTGGGACCCCCACAACAGCTGGGTGCCCCCCAAAGACTCCACCGTCTCCCTTCAGGGTCCCCATGGGCTCAGCAGACCTGAGCTCCCAGGCACTGGGATCTCTTGGGCTTCCTTTGGGGAGGTTGAGGAGGCTGTAGGGCAGTGGGACCCCCTATGGGCCCCCCCCCCCGACCCCTGTCTTGCCCCCAGGACACCAAAAGTAACCTGACAGCACTGCACCTGGCCGTGCGGGGAGGCAACCTTGCCCTGGCCCACCTACTGCTGCACCAGCCTGGCATGGCCCCCCGCCTTGTCAACATGAAGGTTTGAGGGACTTGTGGGGCTGGGGAGAGCTCTGAGGGGCTCTGTGGGGGGCTCTGGGGTCCCCCTAGAGCTTTGTGGGGCACTTGGGACTGGGAGACCTCTGGGGGGCTCTTGGGGCTTCTGGGATTGGAGGGGTCTGTGGAGCTCTTTAGGGGCCTTTGGGGTCCCTTTAGTGGCTCAGGGTGGGTGAAGAGGCTCTGGGAGGTTCAGAGGGATCAAAAGGGCACTGGGGGCTTTGGGGTGTCTGTGGAGAGTCTGGGAGGGCTGGAGGTATCAGTATCAGATCTCAGGGGTCTCTGGAGGGCTGGAGGGTGACTTGTGGGTGCCCTGAGCCCCCTCGTGTCCCCCAGGCCCATGGGAACACTCCCCTGCACATGGCAGCCGCATTACCTGGGACCCCCAGCCAGGAGCCCCTCGTGAGGCTGCTCCTGGCCTGGGGGGCTGACCCCGGTGCCCGCAACCTGGAGCATGACCTGCCCCAGGGCCTCCTGCCCCCTGGGTCCCCCGGAGACCAGGTGAGACCCCCCAGATCACCCTCACACCCAGCACCATCCCCAGCACCCCATTGCACCCTAAAACTTCTTTCTGATGGGGGGAAATGGATGAAATTGCTCCTGGAACCCCAAAATCCCACTGTTTCACTTTAGATCCCTGCTGCTATGCCCCCAAATTTCTGTTGTACCCCAAATGCTGTTGTGTTCCCCGTATCGCTCCTAGTCATTGTGGCTTCATGATGGGAAAGTCCTGCTTGTTGAACCTGATTTCCTTGTGTGACAGGGTAATCCACCTAATTGATTTAGGAAAGCCAGTAGATGGAATATTTTGGGATTTCAGCAAAGATTTTGATACTGACTCTCATAGTATCCTTTGGGACAAACTATCTGGCCCACAGCTGGATAAACACATCATGCCATGGGTTAGCAATTGGCTCATGGATCAGTTGCAAAGGGTTATAGAGAATGGAGTGACATCAGGCTGGCATCCAGTCACTGGTGGGGTTCCAAAGAGCTCAATCCTTGGCCCAGTTCTCTTTAACATCTTCATTAACAACTTTGACACAGGACTTGAAGGGATACTAAGTTTGCTGACAACACTAAATTGGAAGAGCTGTCAACATCCTTGAGGGCAGAGAGACCTCAACAAATTAAAGAGATGGGCAATCACCAATTGTATCAAGTTTAACAAGGGCAAGTGCACCTGGGATGGGGCAACCCTGAATGTACGGACAGACTGGGGAACAATAGGCTGGAGAGTGGTGCTGTGGAAAATGACCTGGGGGTCCTGATTGATGGCAAGTTGGATATGAATCAGCAGTGCCCTGGCAGCCAGGAGGAACATCTTTGTCCTGGGGGGCATCAGGCACAGCTTTGCCAGCCAGTCAAAGAATGTGATTGTCCCACTCTGCTCTGCACTGGGGTGGCCTCACCTTGAATATTGTGTGCAGTTTTTGGTACCACAATATATAAAGACATTAAGCTGTAGAACATCCAAAGGAGGGCCATGAGGACGGGAAAGGGTCTGGAGGGGATGCCTTATGAGGAGTGGCTGAGGCATTTGTTCAGCTTGGAGAAGACTGAGGTCAGACCTCATTGGTGTCTTCAACATCCTCCCGAGGGGCAGTGGAGGGGCAGGTACTGTTCTCTTCACTCCTATGACCAGTAACAGGACTAGAGGAAACAGCTGGAGCCAAGTCCGAGGAGGTTTAGACTGGATATCAGGAAAAAGTTTCTCACCCAAAGGGTGATCAGGCACTGGAACAAGCTCCCCACTGAAGTGGTGACAGCACTAAGCCTGTCTGAGTTCAAGACGCACTTTGGACAATGCTCTCAGGCACATGATGTGATTCTTGGGGTGTTCTGTGCAGGGACAGGAGTGGGACTTCATGATCCTGGTGGGTCTCTTCCTATTCAGCATATTCTAGGATTTTATTATATCCTACTGCTTTACCCCAAATCCTGATGGTTTACCCCAAAATCCCACCGGTTTATGCCCAAATTCTGCTGCTATGTCTAAAAGTTCTGCTGTTGTACTCCAGAATCCCACTGCTTTACCCAAAATCCTGTTGGTTTACCCCCCCCCCCATTTTCACAACCCCCCCAATCCATGGGGTCCCATCCCAGGACCTTTGGGTGACATCCCTGTATTCTGGGGTCAAACCCTGGGATTTGGGGACCTCTCTGAACCTTTCCTCCTGCACAGCTCCGCCGCCTCCTGAAGAACCGCCGGGCGTCCCATCGCCCCCCCCAACACCACTGAGTGACGTCAGAGGGGCGGTGTCTCCCGGGTATGAGATGGGGGGACACCCCCATATTGGGGCATTTCCCTCCATCATGTTAATTTTTCCTGATTTCAATGAAATTGCCCTCAAATTTCTGTGAAATGAGTCTGAACCACATTGGTTTGGTGGGGGGAGGGGCATGGGGGGTCCAGCTCCCCCTTCCCCCTCCCCCAGTAGAGGCCTCCCACCCCAGCCACATTAATGAGGGCTGCTAATGAGGGGGATCTCCTCGAAATTGGAGGAGTTGGGGTGGAGGATGTCAAATTGGAGGGGAAACCCAAAAACTGAGGGAATTCTGGAATAAAAACTTCATTAAAATCTGAGTCAGTTTTTTCCCAGTGCCCCCAGTCTCTCCTCAGTCCCTCTCCAGTGCATCCCAGTGACCCCAGAAAAAAGAGGGGGTACAGGGACAAAGGGTTTTAAATTGAGGGGAAAACCTAATTTTCTGTTATTTCTAAGGATTAAGTTGTCAAAACCCCCTCCTTTGACACTATTTTAAGGCCTTAAAATAAGGGGGGAAATTGTGGGAAGCACGAGAGGAGAAGAGCAGGAAACATGAGGGAGAAAGGGTGGGAAATGCAAGGGGAAAGAGGGTGATAACCATGAGCCAGTTGGGGTGACTCCCAGAGGTGCCCCCAAATGCTGTGGTTTTCCCCTCCGCACACGTAGCGGGGCTCTGGGGGAACTAGTGAGGGGAGCATCCCTTAGAACTATCAAATCCCTCACAGCACCCCCCCAAACCATCCCAGCTCCCCCAAACCACCGTTGAACCTTCCCAACATCACCCAAAACCATTTTATCCAGCTACAGCTCCTCTTTAGCATCCTCAAACCTCACCCAGCACCACTGAAAGGCCAATTAATACCCCCAAACCAATCCCTCCCAGCACCCTCTAAATCTTCTTTGACACCACTGGAACTCCTCCTAGCATCTCCAACACCATACCAGCACCTTACAAAAAAACCCTCCTAGAGATGGAAACGATGGAACATTCCTAATTAGTTTTTCTACTAAATGGGGTTAATTAACATCCAACTAATTGTTTTAATTAATAATAAGCAGTGTAATTTTCCCCTTTAGCCAGCATGTAGTAAAGTTTTTTTCACAGACTGCTATTGTAAGAACAGTTTGGAACAATTACTGAAATTTTAAGTTTTGCTACACCAACCTTGATACGCTTCAATGAACAAAGCCTGAGGGAGAGAAATGATGCTGAGAACCTGTTCTGCCAATGGATAGGGGCGATTTAAAGGGCACAGACACCAATGGAAAGAATGGTCTTATTTTACTGTGAATATTAAAGCAACACAAAAGTAAATGATATGTTCAATAAAACTACAAACTTGGATTTACCAACAAGCAAAATTAAGCAAGGTAATGCACACAGTCACTACTATACGAGAGACAGGATAATGACTGAGAAAGATACATCACCAATTGCTTAAATACTTTACCATCATCCAGCTCCGCAGTCCCTGGGGAGCCCCGTTTTGCAGCGAGGATCTGGAGAACCCTTCCTGGCAATTGGGAAAGTCCTTCCCAGTGCGTCCACCTGTAGGTGAGGTCTCCAAATTTGCCCTGAAAGTGGGTCCAGCTTATATAGGCCCAAATCAACAAGTCGAAGTGACTTGATTATATTTTTGGCACAGAAACACCCAGATCTTATAGCACACTTCCCGTCCAGCAGGGGCTAGGGCTTGGCCATTCAACTTAGCAAACCCTTTCGATTTTAAATTACCCAAAAATTCTGAGAAGAGGGAATTAGAAGAAGGAGAAATAAAAGGTATAGAAAAGGACACATATAGCTACCAGTTCCTGTGTTTCAGTGGTGTTCAGCTAATAAAAATTCCAAGAGAGGTATAGTCAAGGCATGTGCTTGCCTCATGTTCAGCCTTAAATGCCCCTTAGCCTTCCTGAGCCCTTCCCCCAGGTGGGACTTCTGGTCATTTAGCCACTCAGGAGCTGGGTTAGGGGCTGCAGTGGCAGGGTGTGGAGCACTGCCTCTAGTGTGCCAGGACTGGCAGTCACTGCCAGGCTGGGATACTGGCTCTAGAGGGGTGAGGCGTGTACAATGCAGTGCATTGCCTTGCCAGAGCAAGGCCTGACCTGCCCTTTTCCCCACACATATGCACCCCAAAATGTCTCAAGACATCAATCTCCTCCAGTCTCTCACAGAAACAAAACAACATGTTTCTGTCTGGGCATATTTTGTGCTGGAGCAATCCCTGGACATATTAAATTTTTGAGATCGTCTCCAAATGTCAGAGCTGGGATGCTGACTGTGAACAACAGTACTTTTCCTTGGGAAGAGAAACATTTAATGCTACTGTTGGTGCTGCAGATGACTGTCAGTCTACTGGAGGCAGAGTCCAGCAAGTCCTTTCTGTTCTGGCAGCTTTTGTGTGGGAGCAATCCTTAGACATATTTAATACTGGAAACAGTGTCCAGATTTTGATGGTCCCTCCTGAAGGAGGATGACAGTTCTTTTACAAGGGAAAAATGCACCTCGACCTAGTGTTTCATAAACAGTCCCGTCAAGGGACATTACCATTCAAAGGCAAATAAGGGTGTAGTGAATCATAGAATTTAGAAATTCAATAATTAAAATAGAGTTTGGATAGTAAAACACTAGGACTTTAGTGAGAGTAGGCAAAACAAACAACAGCTACACTTATCTGGACAAAAAACTAATTGACGGGGCTGGGGAGCAGTAGTGATTGATCACCTTGCACAGCTGCACTTATCTGGATGATTTACCAGTTACTGTGACCCAAGGAAAAACGAAGAAGGTCATCTTCCCACTTAAATCTTGGGAAAGAATTTGGAGGATCCTCAAAGGCGCCACTAATTAAAATGACCCAGAAATAGCTGGGTCAAAGCGAAGAAGAGTCAGTTTACTTCCTCTTCAAACCCCCTCCACAAATTCATAAGCCCCCAGACCCATTAGAAGAGAGCTGTTTGCGCATGCTTAACTAGTTTCCAGGTAATTACCATACGAAGCGGGGAGTGGGTGGTGGCAATGGTATGAATATGCATTTATGTTGAATTTTCTGTAGATAAATAGACCCTGTAATGCTTCGTGACTTTGCCTGCATATTGGGAACGATCTCGATGCAGGTCCGGCCGTAATAAAAAGCATACACTTTCTAACTTCGTTGTTAGAGAGTTATTGTCCGTCTCAGTTGGGTATGGATATTAGATCTATACCCATATTTTGGTAAATCAGTAGCAGGGCATCTCACCCCCCAACATGAGCTTATCTGTTGCTTGTTAAGTGGCGAAATACCTCAAACAGGACAAGCCATCTTGTAGTGAGTTATTTTGGTGCCATGGGATTAACACTCCCAGCTGCCAATAAACATCATATTGTGGAACTGAGATCTGGAAAGATAGGCTGGATTTCTGACTGACAGACATCTCACTTTACAAACTACAAAAGCTACACCAAGCTTTAACAAAGCAGAAATCTTCCCCACATTCCCTAGAAATGTGTGGAGTTTCTTCCCAGAGTAGGAATGCCTGCTTTGAGGTTACTCCTCTGGAGGTTGAGTGAAAGGACTCTGTGTACATTATTGTCATTTTGGTGGTAAGTAACATTTGAATCCTAATCAATACTATTTCCTTTGCTAGCTTTAATGCTATCTTGATATCATGCATTCTTTTATGTAATCTACTAGTAGTCCTTTTTGGTTTATACTGTGTAGAAAGTAACTCTGATTAAGATCTTTTGTTATCTTCTTTCTGTTCAATAAATAACTCATTTTATAAGTAGACCTGATCTGCCATCATTAGAACTTGCAGGTCAGTGATTTCTTAAATTTAAGCTGTTGCCAAAAATCTGAGGCTAAGATAGGGCTTGTCAGAAGCTCCCACTTATCCTGTGACAAAGACTGACTTTCCATTTTGAAGGGTATGCAGAAGAAAGCATTCTTATGATCCACAAGAGTAAACTCCTCATCAGATTCCTCAACTGTGGTTATAAGTGTATAAGAATTTGCTACCACAGGGTGAAGGTTTATTTTATTAAAAGCTCTGAGATCTTGGACTAGCCTGTATTCATTAGGATGTGCCTTCTTTACCGGTAGGAGAAGATTTGGATTCCATTACTAATCCATGTTGCACAAATTTAGAAATTAATTCTTCCAACTCTTTTCTAGCTTCTAATTATTCTTCTATCCAATAAAGGATATTGTTTCTGCCTTACTGGTCTGGCATCAGATTTCAACTGTATTCTTCCTGGTTCTGCTGCTTTTGATTTCCCTGGGACGCTGGTGATCCACACCAATGGAGTGACAGCATTCTTCACCTTCTCTGGGATTCCTTCTGTTTCATTTGGTTGCTGTAATACGATAAAAATCTGGGCTTCCAGGGCTTTACTTTCTGGAATGCATACTTGTATTTGTCCATTTTCAAATATTATTTGTCCATTTAAACGACTTAAAATATCCCTTCCTAACAAATGCAATGAGCATTCAGGCATATATAGAAATTGATGTGTTAACCACTGTTTACTTATCTTAAATTTTAAAGGTTGGAAAAACGGCAGATTTTCACTCTCCCCACTGGCACCAATGGCATTTAATAGTTTCCTGACTAAATTTTCCTTTACATGTACTTATAACCAAATACACCACTCCAGTATCCACTAGAAATCAATTTTCTCATTCCCCAGCATTAATGTAACCAGGGGGTCAGCTGGGGATGACTCCTCCAGTTTTCTTTGTGCTTCACCTATAGTCATTAATTTCACTGCTTGTAAAGCTGGAGCCAAGCCTGTATACTTTCCAGCTGTCTTCATTAATCGTTCGTAGAAATCAGAGGGTGATACCTCCCTCTCTTGCTTTATCTGATAAAATTTAAATAGGTTAACCCCCTTTGGAATAGCATGTTTCATTCCAAATATAATCAGTCTTTGATAATGGGTTAATAACTCCCATTGAACCTATTTATTAGGATCCCGCCGAGGGTCAGTGGATGGAATACGATCATCTACTCTCCCCTACCCCTTGAATAGGTTTCCTTTCTGTTTTTCCCCTGCAGTGTTCCCTCTGCCCTTTTTGGGCTTTGTTCCACTAATGCAGCTACAGCTTTTGTTTCTGACTATTGCACTCTTTCCACACTGCTCGCTAACAACTTACTCAAATTCCTAAAAACAACAAATCCAAATATCACTGGCCTGTCTTTCCAGTCAGGGTATTTTAAATTCCATCATAACTTTCCTGACATTAGTCCCTACTATCAGACTTTAATCGGTTTCCAAACCAAAAATCCTTTCTTCCACTCCTTTGTCAGCTACTCTCTTCCTCATTTCAGGAGATACCAACAGTTCAACATCCTCTTTCTCAAGTCCTGATTGTCTCTCAATTCAAAGAACAAATATAAGTATTTCCATTTCAATTTTCTTCTGGCAAAATAACATCAACTGCAAAGCCATATTATAATCCCTTGATCATCTAATGGATACTCCGGGCACTTATGATAACAAATCTCTAATTTGCTGATAAACACTTTATTATTGAATCCACAGTTAACACAAATCCAGACCTTGCATTTACTTAAAATAACTGAAGATTAAACAGACACAATAATTCACTAAAATGGTAACTTATCCCTCTGCCAACACTAGAGAGTGCTCTAAACACACAGTCCTAGCTTAGGACTCCCTTGGGCATTTTACATTCGTTAAAATAAACATTTAATACACATAAAATAGTTTAAAATTCACACAATAAAAAACCAATTACACTTAACACTCTTACAGCATTTTTTCTTTTTATATCTCTACTATGGGCCAGAACAGACAGACTCAATAATACTATAACACTCAAAACACTTTACATTTCAGGCATTAACACCTACCATAGTGTTTAATAAGCACAGACAACTGGCAAAACCCTCTACAATGTGGCTCGTGTGCTCATGGCACTATGTCTGACTAATACGTAGGCAAGTGGGACGGGGACCCGCAGTGTGCATGGTGTTAACCGTGTACACAGTTTTCCAACTAGGCAATAGGACTTGAGCCCACACCCTCTGATACTCACTTATATAGTTTCAAAATTATATTTCAATAGAAAATAGCCAGTTATATAATCACTAGTGATTTCTTTTTATAATCCAAATATCACACTCCTTTTTTTACAGTTATATCACCACTTTTATAACCCAACTGTATTATATTACAGAGCTCAATTTCTGCAGGGATTTTTGGTCACAGCTTATGGTTAGGTACATCTTTTATATCCTCAATAATGCCTTAATAAAATCCCAGGTGTCTTGCCCTGAACTCACCGGATCTGGGGATCAAGAACTTCCTTGAAAAACCTTCAGTGCGTGCTGGAGCTCCTTTTGATCTCATGAATCCATGGAGCATCAGAAGCAGAGTCCCACCTGTGTTGCCAAACATTGTCACTGAATACGTCACCTAACACTATTTTTTAGTATTAGCAAGCAGACATTACTTTATTCTGGCCAGGATGCATAGTAGATAACTCCAGCTACACACAACACTTTCAAAACTTTTCACATTTAAAGCAAACAAAGAAATTAATGTTCATTGGTTCTAAATTACACTACTATCTTCATTAATTAATATTCTATCCTCTGTTGGTTAAGGATTTCTCACTTCTCATGCTAATTAGTCTACATTTTCTGTCCTTTTATCAACTTTTTCTCAGACAGAGAGTCTCCAGCTGAAGTACTGAGGCCTGAACAACAGGCCCTGAACCAAAGCTGACCTCTAGATGAACCTTCCAACCAAACATTATATTAGTATCTGCTCATTAATGGAATATGCATGATCATTAGCATTACAATATATGTATCTGCTCACTAGTGAAATATGCATGATCACTAGCAAAATATGTGGTGGGATAAGAATATATTTACCTTTCCACATTTAGAAGCCAGACAAGGCCATGAAATCAGATATCTGGCCTTATTTGGAGGTATATGGTCAAAGCCAACTCCCTTGGTTCCTCCTTTAGCCTTGGCCAGGCTTTGGGAGGAGCTGTTACAAATGGAGAGGGGAGTTTTAAACCAGTCTCTGTCTCCTGCCCAAGCCTGTGGCAGTAGACAGTAGTTTATTGAGGCAGCCAGCACCCCAAAACCCACTCTTGTTGCAAATTCTTAATAATGACCAATCAGGCCTATTACAACATGAATTATTTATTGAATAGATAAAAAAAAAACCAGACATAAGACTTAAATCATGCTATTACTACACACGAAAAAAGAAGAAAACACTCCTAGTAGATAACATACAGTGCACAATTATGATACTCATATTACAGCTGGCGGAAAAAATAGTATCGATTAGGATTCAATGTATCTCACCATCCAGTTGTTGAAGGGGCTCACATTGAGATCCTTTCCCTCCATTTCTGGAAAAGTAACCACGAAGATGCGTCCAAACTTTGGGGAGAAGGCGTCTCGCCCGTTCCCAGGGAGTGTGTAAGAGACTTCTGCCTCCGCGCTGATCTGTAGGACTTTGATAGTGTCAAGCAGCCTTTGGGTCACCTGGTATCTCTTCCCAGCTCTGCTCTCCACGCCAAGGTGTTGATTCTTGGTTGGGCTTGCAGAGGTTTGGGCAGCGGGAGATGGTCCCTGCTGGGCATTGCCCTCCTGGGTTCTCTCTGCCATCTGCAGCTGCCCCCTGTGGAGGGAAAGGGGAGATCTGCCCTGCCACAGGAACCCGAGAGAAGGATGAAACCAGATGTTTCTGCATGAGAAGTTATGTTAGCTTGTTTATTTATGTTAGCAATATAAAAAGTAGGTCCTCTTATAGTGGAAATGAATGCCTTGCCCACGGGTGCACGCACCACATAGGATTTCCCAGTTACCCGGAGTGGTTCTCCAAATCCTTCACTGTGACTGGAGCTCCCCAACTGATGTGCAGGTCTGTGTGATGGTAAAATATTAGGGTGACTGGTGATATATCTTTCTTAATCACTACAGGCAATCTTTTGCAGTAATGATTATGTGCATTACTTAGCTTATCCTTTTTAATTCCTTGCAGTTTTGCACTATAGTAAATTACACTCGTTCCTTAAAGTTGGTGTCTGTGTCTTTTGTGCTGACCCTGCCTTCTGGCAAAACACCAGTACATGTTGGATCATCTTTGTTAGTCTCTTCTTTATCTTCTGGTTACTCCAATATGTCCTTGGAGGGCCATAAATTTTGGATCCCAAGTGTCAACTTTTTAACTCCCTCAGGCTTTATTCATTGAAGCTTATCAGGGTTAGTTTAGCAAAACTCAAAGTTTCAGTGATCTAATAATCAAGCTCTAACAATAACAGTCTGTCAAATGAAACTTAGCTAAGTGTTCTCTGAAGTGGAAAACTACACTGCTTAATGACTCATGATTAATATACTGCTTATGATTAATTTAAATAATTCATAAAAAACTTAAACCATTAATTAGAAAAAAAGGAATTAGGAAAGTAGGAAAGTTCTATCATTTTCAACATCATCAACCAGATCACTTAGGAAGATACTAAACAGCATTGCTCCCAGTATGGATCCCTGGGAGTTCCTACCTCCGATAGGTTCCCAGTTTGGAAAGGAGCTGGTTCCCAGCCCCAGCCAGTCCATGTACGGATGTATATTCCAACGTGTCAGCCACCATCGCCCTCCCTGCAATGCCCAATCATCGCTTCCAGCTGTCCTTGCAGCCCCCTTTTTTCCTGCTCGTGTGACCAGCACAGGGCCCCGCTGGGCAGGGGAGGGCTGCCAAGTCCCCTTCTCCTTGTTCTGCCCCAGTCCTGGCCCCTGCTCCAGTTCAGTCAGAGACCCTGGCCCTGCCCCTGACACCTTTCAGTGGGAAGCAGGACCCAGCTGGGCAGAGGAGAGGAAGTTAAAGGCACCAGAGAGCAGGGGTGGAAAAGAGGCCTATTTACAAGGTCCATCCCTCTCTGTTCCGAATAGCTGCTGGAAGACCAATGAGGCCCAAAGCTGCACATACTGGCTCCCAGGTCAGCTCCTCACTGCAGCTGTTCCGTGTGATGCCTGTGCTGCGGGAATCACACAGTTGGCTGCTCTCTGCCAGAGCCTGGTGGTGATAGGCACGGGAGCTGCTGGCATGCAGAGGGCCTGGCAGCAGGTGATGGAGGCCTACACTTTAATAGAGTCTGATGTGTTCAGTCAAATGTGTCTGGCAGGCTGCTGGGGTTCCCTCTTGAGTACAGTGTGAGAGAGAAACAAACCAGGGACTAATGTTACTCAGGGATCCTTGGGTCCATCACAAGCCAGCCAGCTCTACCAGCTGGTCTGGTGTCCTAGTCATTCTTTGTCGGCTTTGTGGATCTGCCATGAGGACACCTCTAACAACAGAGACTGAACAAGTGTTTTAGCACTTCACTCCTTGCCCATCCTCATGTTTAAAAAGTTTTTCCTTATAATCAAGGAGGGAACTTGCCCAGATTTTGGAAAAGGGTATGGGTCCATTCTGGAGATGGAGTAAGAGCCCTCTCCAGCAGATTTCTCACACTTTCAGACTGCTGTTCACCCTATCATGTAACCTAGACTGGTATTGGAAACACCCTCTCCCAACACAAAAACTACTGAACTGCTTAACTTGTAAGAGAATAACAGGGACGTGCAAAAGCTCGGGGGCAGATCTGTGGCCCAAGCTCTTATTTCATACCTCTTCTGTTCTTCCTAGGACACCTCTTAAGGCCTCCATTGGCTTTAAATCTTCAGGAAGATTGTTTTGCTATTCCTAACCTATCTCTTAGTTTTCACCCATCTCTCCAAATGTCCAAAAGGACCCCACTTCCTCTGTACCACAAAGCTCTGAGCTGAAATCATACATCGTGCATAAAGCTAGGGAAAGTTTCCTAGATGATTCCATTCAATTCACCCCAGGTCTTCCCAACTTAGGCATTCCTCTCCTTTTCTCATGTGCCTTGCAGACTAAGGTGGAAAAACCCAGGTAATTCTTACCACGTGGCCACAGACATGCTTCCCTCCCACTGTCCATGCCTAGCAAGTCAGAGTGTGAAAAGGGAAAAGGAGATTCTTATCTCACTGGAGGGCAGACACCTCAACCATGTGCTCATAAACAAGGCAGGGGCCTCCCTGACCTCAATTCTCAAACCAAAAAAAAGGAACTAGCACACCTTTTAGCTACCCAGACTAGAACCAAAGGAAAATGCTTTGTTTGCAATTTCTGCTTGTTTGCTTTTTCTCTTCAGAAAGCCCTAGGGCTTCACCTCCCCTCATTCCTAGGACAAATGAAGTTAGGCAAAATGCCTCTCAGCAGATTTTTGACCTGGGAGCTCCGGGAAACTGCACACCATTTCAGCCTCTACTTCTCTGTGAGTTTCAAGTGTTACCTGTCACAGTCAGACAGGGTAAAAGCAAACCTGAATAGTCCTGATCACTTTCTGTGAGATTTCATAATCTCTGCTGCTAGTCCTGCCCATTTTTGGGTCAACTTTTCACTCAGAGGACTCAGGGCAACACACTGCTTTCCAACCCATGTGCCCAGCATCTCATGTCACCAGACATGCTACAAGTTCTTGGTAAAAGCTATTAACCATCCTCCCCGTTCCCCTGTCTGGGCAACAGCCTCTTCAGGGCTGTCCTCGAGACACGAACGTTCTGCTTTCAACAACGTGTTGTTAAACGGGAGATTAAATGAACGGCAAACTAAGTTAAAAAGTTGACTCTGGCCGGCTTCTATTATCATCCTTCAAGTCCCCTATCCCTGCAGTTACTTTTATCACAAAGGGGACTGAAACCCCCAACCCGTCCCAAAACTCTTCTCCCGAAGCACCGAGGGCCGCCACCGCGCACGGCGGCCGGGGCCGTTGCCGGGGGCGGCGGAGAAGCGCACGGCGGCCGGGGCCG
>VYZT01010498.1:59647-137015 GCA_013400735.1 Pomatostomus ruficeps
CTTGCAGCAAAAGAACTTTTGCCTTTTGGTTCAGATCAGCCTTGTGTTACTACAACAGACAGTAACTCTGGAGGCATAAATTAAATCCTTTTGTCTTCCTAGAATATTTCACTATGTATACACAACGCTTTGAAATTGTAATTGCAGATTTTTTCACTGTCCAAGTAGCAATTTAATGCTTAAGTTTAGAGAAGTGATGTTTAAAAGCTTGCTTTGTCATTTTGTTGAAGCCTATTATATTATATTAGATAACCAATATCATATATATGAAAAAGTAATGTTCTAGAAAAAATAATTCCAGGGGTTGAAAGTGGACATAGGTAGGATTGAGTGACTTAAGTCTGAAAACGAGGTGTGCATCAAAAGACTTTACAAAAACACATTGATCATGAAGTTTGCAAATGTTTTACTATGTGTAGAGTCTTTGTGTGACATGGATGAAAACAGGACACATATCTGTTTTTCTTGAGGATTTTCTTGGTTGGTTGGTTTGTTGTTGGTTTTCAGTTTGCGGTTTTTTGTTGGTTTTCTTGTTGTTGTTTTGTTGGGTTTTTTTAGGGTTTTTTTTAATGTTCAAATAGAGTTCAGGTGCTTTGTAAAGTTGGTTTTGATAGTCTGTTAGCAACCATCTGGGTCTAAACATTTGGGCTGGTGAATTAATTTGTGCTGGAGTACAAGGCAAAACAAAGTCCCGATTATTTTATTAAATTGACACCTATGACAATTGGAATATCTGGTGGTCCTGTTGCCAGCTTTTTGATCATCAGCAAAGTCTCATGCCTAATGATGTGAATAATGATGGAATGACAGTGGTGAAGGCTGTTACATTTTCTGCCAATCTAATAAAAGTACTTAGAGCTTTTGCAGGTCTAAACCTCTATTTCAAGGAATCAGGATTAGGAGAGAATTCAGACTTAGGAAATGGGAAAAGGATGGCCAGATACTTATTCAATATTTGCCTTTTTGGTCTTGGTGTATATGGCTGCTCAATCTGGCTTAAAACTAGGTAGGCATAGCATTTGGCAGGTTACCTGTTCAATGCATTTGTCAGAAGTCAGGAGGAAGATAGACATTCTTTTTGAGTACTAAGCGAATCTGAAGCTCATGTTTGCTTTATGGTCATCTATTCCTTTTCCACTTCCCCAAGCTCAGTCCTTCTGTCTGTCTATCTCTCTATCTAACCTATCTATCCAATCTATCTACCATAAGACTGAATGTGTTGCCCTGTCATTCTTCTATTTAGTATTTGAGAGAGGATGTTTTGAAGAAAAAGTAGCAAGAATTGAAACTATCTAACAGCGTAGATGTATCTTATAGTAGTGATTCAGAGCTTTTTTATAGGTGGTGTCTTACATTAGTTTTCTTTCTTTATATTGTCATGATTTATGAAAACATTTCTGCTGTGTGTAAGTTTTGTGAATCTCTAGACAGTGTCATGGTTGACTCTTTTAGTTTGACTAGGTCTAGTTATTCAGTAGGGCTTTAGGCAATTTATTTGTCCCTTGCAATGTTGAGTAGCTCCTGTTTGAGAGCAATATAGGCAGCAGTCCTGCCATGGCAGGTTGCAGTTTGTGCTGTAGGTATTTGAATGCTCCCCCAGCTGGTATCAGTGGCTCATAAGGTGTTCTAGGTGCTGATGCTCCTCTTGACATAGCTTGTCCAGATTCGTTTTTGTGCTGATGCATGTGTCTTCTGTCAAGCTGTTTTTTAGTTTTATTTTCTTATATATGTCAGTGATGAAATGCTGAGTTAGATGAAGCTGGCTTTCATTCTCCCTCTAGGCAGAGACCATGCTGGACTCCAGTGAGTTTTATTTAGAATGGTTATTAGGTTTCCTTTGAGAAGAAAGAATAAAAATTCTGTGATGCAGTGTTCCTGAGCCACACTGAATGGACTGTCTTGTATGATAAGAGTAGTTACAATCTTAAATTTGTGAGATTGTGTGTAGTAAAAAGGAGCACTGTTTCCATATGATGAATCATGCCTGATTTACAGGCTGTTTCAGGCCTTTAATTGATTTGCACAATTTAAGGTGTCAGTGTTACTGTCATTACTTGTCTGAATACTAATTAGGATGTGCCACAAATGTTATTTAATGTAACAAGAGAATGTGTTCAGGTAGCTTGTTTACTTGCCTTTTGCTTTTCTAGGAGTTGTTTTGAGCTACTGCTTTCAATTCCTGAAAGTGAATTGCCACATGAGGTGTGGTTAGGATTCCGTCAATCCATTCAGGTAAGTGTTCTGAATTTTTTTTGCAATTTACATATTTTAAAAAAAAAGGCTGCAATTGTATTCCTTCTCTTCTACCCTTCCCCTGAGTTCTGCTTGTCCTGCATTGCTGTTACCTAGGCAGCAAGAATTCCTGAGCAGCTAAAGACTTAACTGCAGCAACTGTATTGGCAGTCTTAAGGCCCAACAGGATATTTATAACCACACAGTTGATGGCAACTTAAGCAAGAGAACCTTAGTAAGTCTTGATCTAATGATTCATGTGAGAGACAGACTGAGTTAAATGAAGTGATTTAACAGCTCTGAAGCATTACTTTGATGATAAAAGAGCTTTTCTGGAGGTCTGAGTGGCAGGTTAGTGTCTGTACCTGATTTGACAGGGATGGAAATAGTAGGACAGGTCTTCAGTCCAGGTGGTTCTTAGAAGTGTTTCTTTGGAGATGGTGCTGAAATAAGCTCATACTACTACATTCCTACACTCAAATCAAGATGGCTAATGTAGACTGTGTAGGAAGAAGAGGTGTTTTCTGGGTTTTAGCCTGGAAGTAGTACCTAGCTGTTTGCAAGAACTGATACTCCTCATGGAGCTGAAAGGCAGGAGTGGTATTGATGTATTCATATTGATGGGCCCTTCCAGGATCAAGGACTGCCCTGCTTCTGCTGTTGCCTGTTCTGGCTTTGACTGTAACTGATGAAGTTGGAAGCTAATCTCAGTTATAAGTTACTGAAGTGAAAACTTTGGCAGGAAATAATAGGAAGTGAGCTTAGACCTTGCAATTGTCTTTATCACAAGACCTTATACCCCTTTAACTGGGGATTTTCTCAGTCTCTGAAGCATGGCTACTGCTGCATTGGCTCTGAAGATGCTAGTTCTGAGCTTTGACTTTTATTTTGCCTGCAGTCAAGGAAACAGGAGGTATGAAAACTTTTCAGTAGACTGAAGATGAATAAACCTGTCACTTTAAACTGAGAGGAGCAGTCTAGTAAAGCTTTGTAGTCCTGCTGGTAGCAGAAGGAACAGACATTGCGGGAGATCAATAATGGGTCATCACACACAACCAATATGATTAAGTGAAGCCGTTTATTACAAAGCACAGTGTCTTATTATACCCTTTTGTCTAAATGCACGCACTTACGCTAATATAACTATTGGCTATCTATTCTAGTTCACGCGTCCCCTCTACAAGCTGATTGGTAGCAATACTACTGATCATGCGAACTCCACCAGTAGTGATAACAAGACTTCTTCAACATTCCTTGGTCTGCACTTCTTTCTTCTGGATCCAGGAGTTAATTATTTTTTGGCATATTTCTTCCTTCATGGTATCCTCCTGTTCTTGGCACCAAGGCTATTCACCTATGTAAGCTGGATTGCTCACATGTCTTCTTTCCCTAAGAAATTCCTCCACAAGACATAGTCTGTGCTTGACTGATTCCACGTATGGAGAGACCTCCTTTTCCTGAAATACCATTTATTATCATGGGAACCCTAAGAACAGTTGGGTGTGGCATGTACTTGGTAACAGAAAGAAATGTGGTAGGTACCATTTAAATCCTATGGCCGTAGAGGTGACAAGAATTTGTCCTTTATTTTGAGTGCCTAAGTCCTGCAACACCTTTAGTGACTGCAACAGATCACAATGGACATTGCAGCACTCCAGACCCAGGTTTGCAGGCGTATCAGTTCATTTTGACAAAGCCAAGCTATGCTGTCTATTTGGCTGTTGGTCTAAGGCTGAGTCTCTGCTCCCAACCTGTTCATTTGTGAGGATGCCACAGATAAGGGTGGTCAGTCACGGTTTCACCTTTTGTTTTAGGGCTGATGCAATATGTTGAAACTTACTGTTTCCAAAGTAGCTCTTCTTTAATTTACTAATGTGGTCATCGTAGGGTAAAAAGGAGTGAATCAGAATCACAGAGTACCAGGTTGAAAGGACTTCAAGGATCATCTTGTTCAACCTTTCTTGGACCAAGGCAGGGTCTAGACAAGATAACCCATCACCCTGCCCAGCTAAATCTTTAAATTGTCTAATGTTGAAGAATATACCACTTCCCCCGGGAGATTATTCCAGTGGCTGAATCTTCTCATTATGAAAAATTTTCCTTGGCTGTCCAATGAGAATTTCCCCAGGAGTAACTTTTACCCATTACCCCATGTCTTTTCCATGTGAGTTCTTGTAAAAAGGGAGTATCCATAACTTTTTGTAGCTACCCTTTAAATACTGGAACGTGGTGATAAGGTGTCCCCATAGCCATGTGAGCTTATCATACACTAAAAGGCATATATGTTTGTAACTGAGATGACCTAGACCTGAAACAAGATGTTCTCTCATATTCGGAATATGGGAGGGCATATATAGGCTTTTTTCATTATAGCAGCGTTACAATGCAGCTCTAAAAGTTGTTAGCTTTTAACTGGAGGGATCTGCAAGGAGAATTCTTGTTACTAAGGTTAGTAATTTCTGTGATGTAACAAACCTGTGCATTTCAAGGATTTTGAAGTGAGTGATGCAACTTTGACACTTCTGTCAATAGAGCAGATTTTTAGTCTGATGAGATGTCTCTATACTGAATATGTTTGAAGAGAACTGTTAAATTCCAGTGGTAGAAGGGTGTGATGTCCCACTCTTAAGAGGGACAGAGCATCCAAGATTTGTAAATGCTTGTGGTCATAAGGATCCACAAGAGTCAAAGGATATGCAAAAACTCACAGAGTTTTATTAGTAAATTACATGTTTGGCATGGAAATTAGTAAGTTAGTCCTTGACCTACTGTATAAGCACACAACAAGGGAGGTTGGATAAAGAATGAAGAAAGAGAACGAGAAAAACAGATCACCAGTCCTGGTTCTGGTGTTGGTCCAGCTGATGGGATGTCCAGGATCCTGGAACTACCACCCAGGCTTATTGGGGGTACCTTTTTATGGACAGGTTTTCCTACCCTGAAGACAGTTTCTAATTTTATGCAAATTAGCTATGCAGTCATGTGCAGTCCAGTTTTTCAGACCACTCTGAAAATGGGTCAGAGGGCTTTTGGGGTCTTGGGTGGTCTTGATCCTGCTGCTACAGTCCATCCCCACTTCTCAACCTCATTTCTGAACTTGTGCTGGATTGTGTTGTGCTTATCTCCAGGAACAAAAACAAGGATGTTTTTCATGGAAAAGTGCTGCCTTGCATCCACATGGCCCCTCTTCCAGCCACATTTTGTTCTTTCTCCCAGTGTATTATTACCAACAATCCTTGGTTGGGTCCTCAGCATCTCACTATTGGTCTTTGAGCCATACATGTGAACCCTTCTGGAATTCTACAACGGGTGGTGCAAGCTCAGATCTTTCATGTCAGCTTTTAGAACTAAGGGAAAATTCAAGATGTGCTGCTGCCAGGAGTAGTAATATATACTTGGCTTTTTTAGTGACTTTTTGAAGCTATGGCTTCCAAGTTTAGCACTCATCTAATGCTCCCCGTAGTTCAGATAGTGAACTGATTAAACATGGTGGCATTCTGAATCAGCCTTGCTGAAGAGGTTGTGGACTTTTACAAACAGCTGTTTCTAATAAGATTTTGAAGTAGCTGGCAGAAATATGAGAATGAGAACGCTTGTACCCTGCCTTGGAATACAGTAGGAACCCACTTGTCACCACAGAATGAATATTTAAGTCATATGGAGGGCAATAGAGAGCTTCAGACAGAAATCACTAGTAGGCTGTCTTGTAGGTTTAAAGCCTGTGTGTGACCATGTTACTGTGCAGATCTCCAGGCAAATACAATAGGAAAGCACCACAGAATAGTATGTTAGCACATGCATGAGACTGATGGTTGTAAATGTGCTTATTGCTTTCCTAACAAAATGAACAAGTGTGGCTTCTGAGGACTATAACTTCTAATATGGGAGGTATTTTTCAGATCTGCCTGCAGTAATTGTTGCTCTTTAACAATCTACACAGGTAATGGGAGTCAGTGGAACTTCAAATAAATTTTCATCCCAGGAATGTGAAAGATTGCATTTCAAAGCAGGAAGGTGTGGGGACTGTCCTAGACTTGAAAGTGGAGTGTTACTGATGTCCAGCTTATATACAAAATGCTGTCAAAATCTTTATTTGGTGCCTGAACCTATTTGTTCTGTCACCCTAATTAACAGCAGTTATATCCTGCAGTCAACCCATGAGTCCAGTTTTCCTTATCCCTAAACAAGATCAGAGGCAGCTTGGGCAAAATGAAAACAAGATGTGAGATTGTATGGCAGGAGTCTCAGCATGGATTTATACAGTGGCAGCCAGCAAAAGGATGCAGACACAAGCGGGGAGATGCTGTAAAATATGAGTGAAAGGATTGGGGCAGAATTATGACAGGGCTCTTGACACAACTAAACTCTGATAGTTTGGAGGAGGAACTCAATGGAGAGGTACTGTGTGGATTGATATAATCTGGTCAGGTGAAGAAGGTAAAACCATGCATTCAAAGATGTCTTTAGTGGGAGTAGAGATGTGTTCTGAGTATTGAATATGGATTGTGGAACAGGGTTCCCTTGAAGCCTTACAAAGAGCATCAATGCTTTATTTACAAAAACTGAATTGAGGGTGAGCATAAGCCAAAAACTTTTGTGAAACTGTAGTAGATGCTGATCACTTTAAACTGCCAGGGCTGAAAAATCCTGATGTCTTCAGTAAACTGAAGTCAAGCCTTGTCTTTTCTTTTGAACTTTTTCTATAGGCTCTTACTGTATTATTCTTTCCTGACTTCATCTAGAATGAAATGTTTTATGTCCTGCTCTTTAGAAGCTGTTTATGGTGTTGTCCTAACTTAATGAGATCTATATATGTAAATGTTGCATTAGGTTTCTTCAAAGACTTTTAATGTATTCATGATAGATTTTTTTGCAAATGTTCCCATTAATATTAGCTTTATATTCTTCAGCAGGTCCAATGAGGTTCATCTAAGCACTGTAATGGAAGGGGAATGTACTGGGAGTAGTTAGTTACTTATGCTACATATGTTGGTGAATTTTATATTTGATATTTTGGTATTGATACCCTGAATCTCAAACACAGAGCCAACTCAGCATATCCATTTGCTTGTATCAAAAGCTCCTTCTTTCTCACCTTCTAAGGTGCTTTCAGCCCTTAATACAGAGGTGCTGAAATGTCAATGATCTTCATAATTGGACTGGGCTCTGCTGGCTCTGTACTGCATGCTGAAACCCTTAGATTAGGGAACAGTTGCTATTGGGAAGACATTGTATATGTTGGATTTCTGGATCACTGAATGTCATAATCTGAGGAGCGGCGGTATTTTCAGTAGCAGTACCTCAGCTGTGTCCAAGTTGTATGATTTTTAAATTTTTTTTTGTCAGCCATGTCATTCCAGTAGTGATGGCAGATAATGGGCTGCTCTGCCTGTTTCTGAGGCCGTGGCTTCTAGCTCCTCATTACTTTGATTGGTAGTTCCACCCCTTCCTAGGGCATAACACCTGTGCTGAATGCCTTTACAGATCTCAGTAAAGCTCATTGAGTTCAGTCTTCCAGGTGAAGTTTGAACTCAAAGGCTCTTAAATGCTGATGTTTGTTTGGAGTTAGTCTTTGACCTGATCTATGCTTGAGACTGAGAGAGGTTAATGCTGTAACATTAGTGTGAGGGAGAAAAATGCATGGTGAATGCTCTGGCAACCTGTTGTGTTGAAAAGACTTAATACTGTGTGACATGTGGTTGGGAAAGACCTGAAGTAGAGGTTGTTAAAATGGGCTTCTGTTGATTTTTTTGTAAGATCCAGTATCTCTTTTACCTGCACACCGGTAGCTGTTTTCTTAATCATCCTCCAGACTGACGATAATGGACACAGACTTCTCGTAGGAAGTAACTGCCAGTTACAGAAACTGGGCTGTGGTTACGTATTTCATGGATGCAAATTTAAATCAGTTTGTTGTTTTTCAGTGATGTTTTTAAAGCTGTCCTCAGGCTACCACTTGAGCATCTTTTGGCAGTAGCACTGTATTAAGCATTGTGTGTCATTCACCTGGCTGATTCTATTGGCATGCCATTTAGCTCAGTGTAAAGTGGGGAACTGATCATGCTTTAATTTTGAAAAGCGAAACAAAACAAAAAAACCCCACTTCGTCCCTGAGGGTCTTTGTGGTGAGTTTTGTTCAGTGTTCCAGCTTGCACCGGAAGCAAAGACTTGAGAGGAGGAAGAGCTGTCTGGGCCTAAGGATTGCTTAAGTTATGTTTTCAAATGCTTAAACACAGCCTGAAACCTTTGTGTGTCAATCTCTCAGTGCTATTAGCTAATAGCAGTTTGAGCTCTGCTCAAGAGAATGTAAAGTCACTTGCATGTTTAGGGTCCAGCTGTGACAATCCAAAATTACTTTTAACCTTGTTAGTGACATTTCAGGCTCAAGGCCAGAAATCAGTCATTGCAAGCATCCTACTTGGCTGTCTTTGCACCTGCAAGTTAGCACTAACTCCTCTACCAATACCAACACCTGATTTTTGAGGTGGTCTTACCAATAACTCATTCACTAAAGTTATAGAAAGTTTTACTTTCTTTATAATAATTCTTAGACATAGCGTGATCTTTAATATTTCATTTCAGTTAGCAGGTTGCTATGAGCTAATAGGTGAAACACAGTTACAAGTCATCTAAAAATAAAATTAACTTTGGGGCAATATCTACAAAAAGTCTTCGGTACTGCTAAGGAAGATGAGATTGTTAAAGTTACCAAAACCGCTTGATTGTTGCATTCAGCTATGCGACTTTTAATTTTATGGTCCTTAAAAGCTGGAGGTCTGCACTATAGTTCTGCATTTGGAAAGAACTCCTAATGTGTGCTTTTTGCTCGCTTCTGATGTTGGTTTGATTTTTTTCTTGCAGTTGGAAAAAGAGTCATGTAGGAAAGAAGTAACTGACTTCCACAAAGTGTGCTTTCAGACATAGTGAAATTTCAGTGTGTTGATCTGGAAGTTTTTATTGTGGCAGAGTCATGAGGTTGCTGGAAGAAAGCTCAGTTACCTGATCCACCTCGTCGCTCAGTGTAAGAGGGCTTTCTTCAATCAGGTTGCTTAGGGTCCTGCCCCACCAAATGTTAAGTGTCTTTAAGAAAGAGAAAATGTACAAACTTCCGTTAGTCCTTGCAAAATGAGAGTGTTTACATATGGAAACGCTTCCCGCACATACACTTAGAGAATTTCTTTTCATGTGACCCCCTTGCTAGACAGTTCCAACTACCTTTTGGCAACACAGTGAAGAAGAAAACAGCTCTAAGATTTTCCTTTTCACCCTCCTTTCTGAGGGTGTTGACCTTTGCTGGATGTGTGTCGCTATGGCAAATGAATTGTACATGACAGTTGCAAACCTAGGCATTGTACTGCAGTGGAATTTCAAAAGTGCTAAATGAGAATAAACACTTCAGGAACCTCTTGTTATGCTCTGTTTGAGACTGTTCATCATTGTTTGCAGGAAGAGCTCGCTGCTGACCTACACTTAAATTACAGGCCCTAGAGACCTGTGATGCCAAACTGGAACGTAGCCAGCTAGTCACCAACCTGTACTGATACTTAG
This sequence comes from Pomatostomus ruficeps, assembly GCA_013400735.1. NCBI lineage: Eukaryota > Metazoa > Chordata > Aves > Passeriformes > Timaliidae > Pomatostomus > Pomatostomus ruficeps. The sequence continues at coordinate 69,428 of VYZT01010498.1, forward strand.
GGTTGTACCAGGTGCAGCACTTTCATTTGCCTGTGTTGAGCTTCACTGAATCCCTGTCAACGATGTTCTGCAGCCTGTTGAATGCCTTAATGGCTGCCTGCCCAACAGTGTCAGCTGTTCTCCAGGTTCTGTATAACCTGTGTGCTGGCAGAGAAAGAATGTGCTTTGCCTCATTATTCAGACAGTAAATGTGTTAAAAATACCAGCTCACTGTTGACCCTGAGAAGTGCTACTGGGAGACAGCTGCCGGTTGGGTTTTGTACAGTTTATCACAAGCCTTTTAAGCCTGGATGTTGAGCTGGGTTTTTCACCTGTGTTTTGACCACTTTTCCTTATTTTAGCAATTTGGTTTTAAAGATACTATGGGAGATTGTCAGAAACCTTGCCAAGTATGACTAAAGCTATCTGTAGCTTGTTATCACAGAAGGTAGTCAGATTACTTGATGTAGCTTCCAGGAGAATTTGTCCCATGTTCTTTCTGGGGACAGGCTATGCTGACTGTCCTGTGGTTCCCTAGAGTTTCTTGCTCTTGGTGATTTCTTCAAGTTACTAGAAACCTTTCCCCAGTGACTATGACACTACAGAGCCTAGTACAGGACTTGCAGTAGCATCCATAATCTCCATTGACACCCTTGGCTTCTGTTTGATACCATGGATGCTAATGAGATTAAGATCTCCTCTGTCATGCTGATGCATGCCTCTTCCCCACCACCAGCTCTGCCACTTTTGATAGGGACCAGGAAGGCCACAGTGCAGACCTTGACTGGAAAACTTGAGGCAAAGTTACAGAGTACCTCAGCCTCTCCAGTGTCTTCTGTTACTTGATGTCCTGTTGAGCTGTTCTCAAACTTTCCTCAGTCCTTCCTTTTCTCAGCCAGGTGAAGAAAATCAGAGATCCACCTGTCTGTCATATTGGCCTTGTATTTCCTCAGAGTGTGGTGTGATTTGTGTCCAGGTATGCCACCAGCAAGTGATGATAGTCTGAGAGCAAGCCTTGACAGCTTCTCTGCAATATCCCATATCCCATTCCCATATGAGACATGGAGGGTGATTAGCAGCTGAAGATTGTAAATGCTTAGATAGCACTTTAACAATGACAACTGATAATTTGCTTGGTTTCCTTTTTTCTTTCCCTTCTGGCCTATTACATTAAAGGCTGGTTATAGCTGGAAATCCTGTTTATGTAAAGGTGAGTCAGGACATTATGACTAGTGTAGGAAGATTAGCCTAGATATGGAGTACAGTAATACCCATTTCTAGTATCAGAGGTACATTTGATGCTACCTTATCAGCTTATACGGAAACATAGAAAATATGCTCTACATTTTCTTGACTTTCCTATGTTGCTTCTGAGATCTCCTGCAAATACTTAACATCTTGTACTGCAGAACACCATGCAGTATTCTTTCTCTCCCTCTAAAATGTCAAAATTCATTGTGTGCTAGATGGACAAGCAGTAAGTTGTCTGCTATAATGAGCTTTGGAGGAGTGTATACATCTTTTTGTGGTCTTCTTTGGATTGCTGGAATCTTCACTTGGTGTTTGCTGGGAATGATCTTCTTCTAGCTTTGCCTGTGTTCTCAGCTTAGTGAAAGAATGCCCCAAATTTATGCACAGGTTCTCTAAAGAGGTTCATACACATAATTTTCTGTTGTAGAGACTGACAGACTGTCCAAAGAACAAATGGATCCATATAAACTTGCTGCTGGACATAAACTGAAGTGGTGCTCTAATACCTGAGTTTACTACATACAGTACACAAATATGCTATGGGATACTTGGAGCAGACACATGTAGTCAGGGAGTGAGGAGAGAAGAACTCTGTGTTGACTGTGTTTCACTTTAATTTGGGATTTACTAAGTACTATGTCTGATAGGATGGTTTCATAGGTATTCAAGAGGAGTCCTTCAAGAAACTTGAGAGAGCTGTGGATCAATATAAGTGAATCCTTTCACTGTAAGAATGTTATTTTCCCATCATGAGTCTTTTACTGTGAATAAAGACTTACTCCATAGTGGGGACATGCTTTACCCAAGAGCTTTCTTTCAAGTTCTCTTGTGCAGAGATTTATGCAGTACAGTTTGCTGCAGTATTAGAAAGGAAATAGACTGTTGTATCAAAATAGTGAAGATGGTCTGAAATTACATCTGATATTGGATGTTGAACATCAATATCTGATTTATTAAAAGACATTAATCATTAAATGCAAAGATGCCCTTTACTGTGAATGGTTAACGGGAAAATCTTGGTCATTTTCATAGCAGATTCCCTTGATTGTAGAAGGTAACTCATGGACTTAAACATGTCTTGTATGTTGTACTGTATTGGTGTCTTTTGGTAGCTCATGATACAAAGTTCTTGGGTTACTCTTTGGTATTTTTAGTGGTCGTAGCGGTAGCTTCATTTAATTCTGCTAATTCAGAACACAGAATTGATTTCAGTATATCTAAAGGATACAACAGAGGCTACCAAAAACAAGCCTGAGTTAAAAATAGAAACAGCTTGAAACACAGCTCTTCAGAACTAGGGAGCATTGCCACATATTGGACTTAAGATCTGTTGTGAGAAGCATTTTTACTGAAGGTGTACCTACAAGTTGCTTACAGTTAGTTGGCTTTATTTGTCAACATTAGGAAATTCTGAACAGTGATATTTTAGTTCTTTCAGTTCAAATCACCCTAGATCGGTTTTTCTACAAGGAATATAAAATGCCTGGAATTTGTTTTGAGTTGCTTTCTTTTCTGTGTTAGACTCTAGATTCTTCCCATGTGTAATGTCTTTTTTTAACTCCTCCTTTACTCCTTGGATTTCCAGAATTCAAAGTGATAGGGCCCTGATCACTCTGAGCAATGTGCTATGTAAAGAGGTTTCATGGGTGAACTTCAGCTGGAGGCCTGCTGATTGTGGAGAGTCTCTGGGTCAGGCTTCACAGCATAAAACCTGTTAGGATCAGAAATCCCTGGATCTTAGAGAAAATGCACTGGACATAGATTTGATTCTAAGAAAATTGCGTTTTCATATCCAGTAGAAGGATGTTTTCATCTTAATGATGAAATCTCTCATTGTGTTCTTCAACTAGTGACTGATGGCTTTCATGATTCTCAAAGTGAATTGACCGGCTCATCTTGTGTGTTAACACTAAATGTACCATTTTAGACTCTTACCATTTTGTTACTCATTTTGAAAACTATTTAGTCTTCCTTCTGAGCTCTTCAATAACATTATATGCTTTGATACAAAATCATCTTTTGTCTTTTATACAACAATTCCTGTTATTTTATATATATATACACATGTACATGGAGAAACATAAAAATTGCAGAAGAGTTACAACTGCAGAATAGGCTTTTTGATTTAAGCCATTTCAGTCAACTCAGTAGTCTGAAACTGGAAAATTTTGCTGTAGGATTAGAGACGTGAAAGGACATCGGATTGTTAAAATCCCAATGCAAACCTGTTGAAGCAGTAATGCCTGAGAGGAATAGTGTGAAAGTTTTAGAATATAGTGAAATATTAGGATAGATAATGTAAAATTACATTGGCTTAATTTTTAGCTAAGATTTTAATGACTTTTTTTTTACATTTTATAGGATTCACATGATGCTTTACTGGAATTTGGGAATAACAACCTCCAAATATTGGTGGATATCACAAGGGAAGGGATATGGAAAAATCCAGTTCTTCTTAAAATTCTATCCCAGCAACCAGTAGAAACTGAGGAAGGTAAGAGTATGTTTTTAGAGATGATGGTTTTTCAGAAATTACTTGGTGCAGTTTCGGTGGGTAAGCAGTGATTTGAAGTCAGAAGAGAGTTGCATTTTAAATTGTATTGTGCAGTAGTATTCATATGTTGCTAAATAATATTATGAAACTGTCTCACTGGCATTTTGAATAATGTGTCCAATTGTACAACTAATGCATCTCTGCTTGAGCTGTACTATCCATCAGTTTGAATAATGTGAAACTCCATTTTTAAAAAGAATTATTTCTTTTTCCATCATAAAAATAGAGAAATTTTTCTTCCTCAGGTGGTTTGTTTCTCATAACCCTGTGCTTTTAAGTGTTTTTACTGAATGCTTCACAGGGAGGAATTTGCTACGTCCATGCTTTTCAGAGGCATAAAAGAGTCGTGTGGAAGGGCAGTGTGGAGTGTTATTAGCTCTGGGCTGAGAAGCACTTTTTGTTTAGACTATGGAAATAAGATCTTGAATCAGAAACTGTTGAGTGGTGAGGAAAAGGAGGTGCTAGTGTCACTTCATGTAATTAGTCTTTTTAATATCTTCTATTAAATTCTTCCTTTACTCTGAATTCTTTTCTCACTAGTGGTACCATTAAGTACTTGTAGGTATTTTTTGTTTCATTAACAGTACACTAGACTGCAGTTTACCTCTGGTAGTCTAAAGTTAAAAATAATATAGAGGGGAAGAAGAGTTTAAAATATTGTCTTTAAAAAAAGGAGAACAAAAAGGTATCTTAAGTTTTCTTCCATAGCAGAATCCTTTGTTCTGGCTTTGGGTAGCCTCTCTTTGAGTTGCATTGTGTCAGTATTTTTAATAAATAAATAAAACATGGTTATTGAGACAATATATTGTTTCTTGCGCTAAAAAAAGAGCAGCCAAGGTGGACTGCAGTCTTCACTAGCCTTCGTGTCAGGTATTAATAGTATGGCAGAAACATTTGAGCTGCTGTTGTAATTTAAACTCAGCTGGAAACACTAAGCCCCATTCAGCTGCTCCCTTTTCCCCTACCCCCTCTTGGTGAGAGGGAGACAAAGGCTGAGCTGAGCGAAGAACAATTTACTTGAAAACAGCAATGAGATTAGAAAAGTGAACAGTGGCAGCAACAATACCAATAACAACAGTTTATAAAAGAAGGTGATTACATGCAAAAACACTTGCTGAGAAACCTAACAGGAGTGAAGACCACACCACTGCACCAAAGCCTGAGCCACACAGCTCTCAAGACAATTAAAAAGACAGTGTCAGTACCCATGTCTTTTCCCCAAGCCCTGGACAATGAAAAAATAAACAATGGTGAACAAATTATCCTCACTCATATTCCTTCCCCAAGCCCGAAACAATGAAAAACAATGATGGACAAACTGTCTGGTAGGACTGGATCCACTCCACCTTTCCACTTACCGCTTGCTCCCTTGGAAGAAAGGAACAAAAGTGCTGGCGATTGTCTGCGCATTCCATTTTTCCTCCACCTAAAGCCATGCCCTCTTCTTTGCAGAAGTGAGAATCCCTTACTTCTGCTCTCCAATGATGAAGTGGGAGTAATAGAGTAACAGCGTAGACCCACATGGCTCCAGGCTCTACCCCCCTCTCATCCTGGGCCGAAACTAAGACAACTCCATACAGCATTTAATCTCATCTGCAGCATGTCTTGAAAAGAATTGTGTTCTGTACTAACATCCTGCCTCAGAGTTTTTCATTGGCAGTGTTGATAGACCACCCAGTTGGACAGCTACTGCTCTTAGTATTTCTGCTCAAAAGGACTTGCATTTCAAAATCGGCGTATATTCCTGAAAACCTTCATCTGTTCAGGAATTCCGTACCTGAAAAGTTGTATACCAATGTGGGTTAAGGGTTAGCTGGCTTTGCCAACTCCCTTTACATGTTGCAGGCCAAGAGCTGTTCTGTAGGACTGGAGTGAATTCCAGTAGGATTGATGCCCTTACATGTATCTGTGTGGACTCCATTATAGATTAATTTGCTTTTTACCCATGTGGCTCATTTTAGCAGTAGCTATATTATTGATTGCTGCTCTGCATCTTTGTTACAGCACCGAATGACATTGCTATAGGTCCGACTACCTGTTGACTTCATCAGGAATGGGACAGAATAGTTTGTTCAGTGCTTTGACTTTAAATTTGGTTTTTGCTGATGAACTGATTGTTTGACACGTCTCTGACCATGCTGAATTGGGTTGTATGTAGGTGTCCATTTCTGAGATCACTTGGCAACATGAAACTATTGATTTCTTAGAGATAATTATTTAGTACATATTTGTCTGTTTAGCTAGATCTGAATAGATGCTCAGAAGAATTGTCCTCACTGGTGTGTCTTCCATTGGACTGAAGCAAAGGCAACAGGATAACTTTACCCACTGCTGGTTGTCCAGGTTGACAGTGATGAGGCTGACAAGAAAGACACCAGAGTAATTAAAAAGGACTTCAAGGCTCTGGTTTGATTGGTTGATGGGGCAGGAGTGCAGGTGGTGTTCTGCTCGGTTCCTTTAGTAGCAGAGATGAATGATGAAAGGAACAGGAGAACCCAGGTTATCAATGAATGGCTTAAGGGCTGGTGTAATCAGTGGAATTTTGGGTTTTTTGATCATGGGACAGCGTTTATGGCACCTGGCCTGCTAGAATCAGATGGGCTCCATCTGTCTAACAAGGGCAAAAGGATTCTAGTTCATGAGTTGGCAGGGCTGATTGAGAGGACTTCAGAGTAAGGTTGAAGGGGGAACAGGATGAAACCAGGCTCTCTAGAGATGAGCCCAAGGGTGGTAAGCCAGAGTCAGAGTTGAAAACAGCAGCAAAGCTGAAGTGCGTGTACACTAATGCATGCAGCATGGGTGTTCGAGGTTATGATATTTTTTTTTTTTCTTTCTCTCAGGGAATTTTCTCCCGTTTGTTACCTGAGAGATGCTAATGAGGATACTTAAGAGAGACAAAAGTGGCCAAGGTGTGGGGAAGGGTGCAGCTAGCTACAGCCTCTTAGCTCGGGGGCCTTTGTATTGGGAAGGGCAGAGATACCGTGAGATTTTGGCTGGGGGTTGAGGGGCTGGGCTCAGCTCCTCGCTTTCTCTCGCTCTCGGAACCGGAGGAGGAGACAGTGTTGTTGCTACTGTGGGGAGAATTCGCTGCCACCGCGGAGTTCCATCCCTTACAGCTTCTTTCTTACCGTCGGTGAGCCTTTGCTCGTAAGGTTGGCCGTTGAACTGGGACCTTTTTAACACCTGATCTTACTGCAAAGGACCCTCACCATCTACTTGGGTGCCTCAGGAGAAAACCCAGGACTCCGAGCCCTTCCCCACCCCTCCGAGGTAGCGTCTCACAGCTGTTTGCGGGAGACTGACTGCCGCTGCCCAGCTGCACTGTTTCTCTGCCGCTGCTTTGGATTTTTGGCTACCCTTTAACTCGACACCCCGTGTCTGCGCGACCCCCCGCAACTCCTGCTATGGCTGCGGAGTTTCTGCTACATTTTATTTGCCATCCTGGGGCCTGCTCGCCTCTGTCATTCCAGCCTGCTGCTCCGAGGGTCCTGCTACACCTCATCTCCCCACCCGGAGGGGCACCAGGAGCAGCTGTCCCTGTGAGGTTGTAAAGGAAGCCCCTTTTCCATCTCTTCTGCTGGCTCACCCACCATTCCTGTGTGAAGAGGTGGCCGAGCTCACGCCACAGCGCCCCCTGCAGGCGGGGGGGAATCATCACACCCGCCCTGCCCGGCCGGGCCTCCCCAGCGCCCCTGCGGCTGCGGCCGGAACTGCACCCGAGGGAAGGAGCTGCACCGAGAGAAGGCTGCTGCTGGATTTCTGGATTTTTCTGTGTGTTGTTGCTGCTGTTGTTATTTGTTTGTTTGCCTTGTTATACATATCAGCAAAGAACTGTTATTACTTTTCCCATATCTTTGTCTAAAACCCCCTTTATTTCAACATTACAATAATTTGGAAGGAAGGGATTCCTATTTTCTATTCCAAGGGAGGTTCCCGCCTTCCTTGGCAGACATTTGTCTTTTAAACCAGGACAATGGGTAACAAACAAGAAGAGGTGGAAGCCATGGTACAGAAGGAAGGCTATGACGTAGCTGCCATCACGGAAATGTGATGGGGTGACTCGCATTACTCAAGTGCTGCAGTGGATGGTTACAAGCTCTTCAGAAGAGACAAGTGAAGTAGAAGAGGTGAAGAGATGGTCCTATATATTAGGGAGGCTCTTGATGCCATGGAACTTAAGATTAATAACAATAAGGTTGAGTGCCTATGGGTAGGAATCCAGAAGGGCCAACAAGGCTTACATCCTGGTGGGAGTCTGTTACAGACCACCCAGCCAGGATGAAGAGGTGGATGCAGCCCTTGTTCTTGTAGGAGACTTTAACCTGCCTGTGTTTCTTGCTTGTTGGGAACTCAACACAGCGGAGAAGAGGCAGTCTAGGAGGTTCTTAGAGTGTATGGACAATAACTTCTTACCAGAGCTGCTGAGCAAGCCTGCTGGGCTTCACTAGACCTGCTGTTTACAGGGAAGGGCTGGTGGGCGATGTCGTGGTTGGGTCCATCTGCGGTACAGTGACCATGAAATAATAAGAGTTTTCAATTTCTGGTGAAACAAGGAGGGGCAATAACAAAACTTCCTCTCTGGACTTATGGAGGGTAGACTTTGGCCTGTTTGAGAGACTGATTCATAGAGTACCTTGGGAAATGGCCCTTAAAAACAGAGGGGTCCGGGAAGGGTGGACATACTTCAAGAAAGAAAGTTTGAAGGTGCTGGGGCAGACTGTGTCCCTAGGTGCTGAAAGATGAGCTGATGGGGAAGGCGACTGGCCTGGATGGGCAAGAAGCTTTTGAAGGAACTAAGGGGAAAAAGAGGGTGTATCACCTTTGGAAAGAGGGGCAGGTAACTCAGGAAATGTTTAAGGATGTTGCTAGGTCATGTAGGAAGAAAATTAGAGAGGCAAAAGCCCAATTAGAACTTCATCTGGCACTTCTGTGAAGGATAATAAAAAATATTTTTATAAATATATTAATAGCAAAAGGAGGGGCAAGGGCAACCTCCATTCTTTATTGGATATTGCGGGAAAATAGTAACTAAAGATGAGGAAAAGACTGAAGTACTTAACACATTCTTTGCCTCAGTTTTCAATAGAAAGACAGGTCGTTCTAATGACAACTGGCTTCCTGAGCTGGTAGATGGGGGATGGGGAGCAGAATAGCCCCCCCTCCTTGTAATCCACGAGAAAGCAGTTAGAGACCTGCTGAGCCACTTAGATGCTCACAAGTCTGTGGGAGTAGATGGGGCCCATCCTAGGGTGATGAGGGAGCTGTCAGAAGAGCTCGCCAAGCTGATCTCCATCATTTACCGTCAGTCCTGGCACACTGGGGCGGTCCCAGATGACTGTAAGCTGCCCGATGTGTCACTTGTCCACAAGAAGGGCCAAAAGGAGGATCTAAGAAACTCCAGGCCTCTCAGCCTGATCTTGGTGCCTCACAAGGTTATGGAACAGAGTGCGATCCTGAGTGCGATCGCACGGCGCCTACGGGACAGCCAGGGGATCAGACTTGGCCAGAATGGGTTTAGGAGGGGCAGGCCCTCCTGATCTCCTTTTATGACCAGGTGACCTGCCTGGTGGATGCAGGGAAGGCTGTGGATGTTGCCTACCTGGGCTTCAGCAAAGCCTTTGACACTGTCTCCCACAGCATGGGAAAAGCTGTCAGCCCACGGCTTGGACAGGTGCACTCTTCGCTGATTTAGGAACTGGCTGGACAGCCGGGCTCAGAGAGTGGTGGTAAATGGTGCTGCATCCAGTTGGCAGCCAGTCACAGATGGTGTCCCTTAGGGATCAGTGCTGGGCCCCGTCCTGTTAAATATCTTTGTTGATCATCTGGATGAGGGGATTGGGTCCACCATTGGCAAATTTGCAGATGATACCAAGCTGTGTGTGAGCGTCGATCTGTTAGAGGGTAGGAGGGCTCTGCAGAGGGACCTGGACAGGCTGGATCGATATGCTGAATCCAACAATATGAGGTTTAAGAGGTCCAGGTCCTACTGGCCGCAACAACCCCCTGCAATACTACAGACTGGGGACAGAGTGACTGGACAGCAGCCAGGCAGAAAGGGATTTGGGGTTACTGGTTGACAGCCAGCTGAACATGAGCCAACAGTGGGTCTATGTGGCCAAGAAGGCCAATGGCATCCTGGCCTGTATCAAGAACAATATGGCCAGCAGGACTAGGGAAGTGCTTCTGCCCCTGTACTTGGCAGTGGTTGGGCCGCACTTCAAGTGCTGTGTCCAGTTCTGGGCCCCCCAGTGTTGCCCTGACTTTGCAGTGTTCAGTGTTTTTCCTTTTGTGATATTCTTAGAATCCTTTCTATAAACATGGCCATGGTTTCTCTGGTTACTATCTGTTCTTTTCCTATGTTTATACATTCCAGTATACTGGGTGGAGAAATATGATTGACAAATACTTTGACCAGTGGATTATGAGAGGTGGTAATTTCTACCTCCAATCCACGGTGATGTGTGAAAACATATAAATAAAAGTCAGAGGGTTCTGCCCTCTCTCTTTCTGCCTTCTCCTGTTGCTGTGTCTGTGTGGTTCCTTGTGTGGCTCTCCTTCAGGCCCTCGGCCTAGCAGGCCTGCCTGAGGAGTGCTATACCCCAGTTTAGGAAGGATGCTGTGATGCTCAAGCGTGTCCAGAGAAGGACAACAAGATTGGTGAAGGAGGAGCAGCTGAGGGAGCTGGGGTTTTTTAACATGGGGAGACTTTATCACTCTCTACAGCTACCTGAAAGGAGGTTATAGTCAGGTGGGGGTCGGTCTCTTCTCCCAGGCAGCCAGTGACTGGCCAAGAGGACACAGTCTTAAGGTGCGCCAGGGGAAGTTTAGGCTAGACATTGGGAAAAAATTCTTCACAGAAGGAGTTATTGGGCACTGGGATGGTCTGCCTAGGGAGATGGTAGAGTCATCATCCCTGGAGTTGTTTAAAAATAGACTGGATGTGGCACTTAGTGCCATGGTTTAGTTCATAAGGTGATGTTAGGTAATAGGTTGGACTTGATGATCTCAAAGGTCTTTTCCAGCCTAGTTAATTCTGTGATTCTGTGACATTCATTGGAGCGCTTTTGCACAGGTGCATTTTCAGGTGGTCCGGAATAGTCCACAGGCATGCCTAAACAGTCTGAATGTGACTCTGGAATCCTGTATTAGACAAATCTGGCAAAAGCACTATTCTTAAGTAATGTGTTAGACATTAGAAGTAAAGGATACTTCCAAGAAGTTGAATAGCTGCCTAAAATGTTGCTTATTCCATGTGTCTTGCATTTGTGGCAATCTTGGAAACCTTGGTTTGTTTTTTTGCTTGCTTTCAGGGTATCAAAGAGCAGATAAACTGAGAAAAGTGTTACCCTTGTGGCCTGTGGACATACAGCATAGCTGCTTAGACATAGCTAGATGATCTTTCTGAGCTGTCTGAATGTGTCCTCTTAGCACCCAAGCAGGATGGTTTAGGTATTGGTTGAGTGTTTTCAACTAAAAATACAGGAAACAGTAAACAGTGGTATCAGACATGTGGAAAGACAGTGAGAGCACTACCTGAGAGTGCTATCCTGGTATGCTCTACTCTTTTGGCTTGCAGCAAATACTATTAAAGTGGTAGATAGTAGTAGCATTATTAGTAATGGAAATGTGAAAATAGGGAGATGGGGAATGGTGATATTTAATAGCTATAAGTACTATAAAGTAATGATTCAGTAGTTCAATATTTTAGTGTCATTACATTACAGGGGATGGAAGGGTTTTTATTTGGTGGTTTTTGTTAGCCTTTTGAAAGACTAAGAATGTAGTGAATAGGTACTGAAGGTTTGCAGGGAGTTGTAGGAAAGAATGTAAGGCTGTGAAAGATAACAAAGGGCATAAAATTCAGTCTCCTGTAGCTGTTGCCAGCTATCCAATAACATTGCCAAGAAATCAAAATAATGCATATTGTGAGTCATAAAACTTTAAACTGATGCAGGAGAAGAGAAATAGTCCTGTGAGGAGCAGGGATAATCCTTATGGGTCCCTTCTACCTCGAGATATCCTATGATTCTGCATCGATTGAGGCACTATGTAAAGTTTGCTTTTTTCTCAGAAGGCAAGATTTATGTGCCAGACTTATTACCCTATGCAGGTAAAAGGCAAAATGAAAACTTAAAGAAATTCCACTCTCTATGCCATTATGGCATATTATGGCATGGAAAATACCTTGACTCCTAGATTATGCTGCTAATGTAACTGGTTTATCTTGTTGGTATCATCAGACAAATGCAATTCAGTGACTACAGAAGTTACTGCTGACATATGAACTGATCCATGAAGCTGTATTCTACCATGTGTTATGGTTAGTAAAATCTTAGTTTTGTTTTACCTTCTTTTCCTTGTTCAATCCTGTCTTTTCTCTAGGCCAGGCAGTCAAATGCTGCTGTGTTTTTACTTCGCTTGCAGAAATTCTCTCTGACCAGCTGTAATTAGTCTCTTGGCCTTGTGTAGAACATGGTTGGAGCTGGTATTAAGCAATTATCTCTAGATGTCTACTGAATTAACTTAATCCTTTTGTACCTTCAGAATCGTATCAAGTAAATGCTAGTTTCTGTAGTAAATCGTAAGTCTCTGATGAGTTATGAGGTTTGTCTTCTTTCACTTGTGTCACTTGTTTGATCTGTATGATATTCTGTGCTAGAAGGCTGGAGCCTTGGATTTGATAGAAATAGGAGGAATCAAAATGTACTTACTGCAGGTCCCAGAAGGGATGACAGTTCGGCTATTAGGCTTGGGGAGTAGGGGCTGCAGAAGGAGCTCCAGTGCAATGGATTTTTAGGTGCTTTAGTCAAACTGCTTTCAGTATAACAGCAGCATCACAAAGCGTCTTTTTCAGTCATCTAAAACCTAGTTTCTTTGAATAGTTTGTATTTAATGCTTTTTGGGTTTTTGTGATGAGTACCTGAAAAGCATTCCTAGTTTTTGCTGCTGTGAGCCACTGGTAAGCCAGATGTGAGAGGAGCTCAGTGTACCTAGCTGGAGCTGTGTTTTGTGAACTCGTAGTTCATGTTCATGATCATCAGATGCTTACTTGAGTGAACAGTTCTGAAGGTGTGTCAGCTTCCTGCCTTTCTCATTTAGAGTTCTTAATTTTAGCTTTGTTTTTTAATGCACTGGCCTGGAAAAGGAACTGACATCAAATATAAATATGGTTTACCAAATTTGTTCCAGCAAAAGTTTGATAGCATCTTGGGTTCTGTCTGCTATTTCTATGACTGTTAATAAATTGCGCTGCCATGTGCTAGGCTGGTAGATCCTGATTTTTTGCTGTCAGCTGGCTGAGGATGGTTGTTTGGGGCATTAATATTTGCTTGAGGAAAGGGCCATAAAAAAAATTATTTTGACTTAGGCCTTTTAGGTGACTAAATGATACCAGCATCCCAATGTGACCATAATTGATGCTGTTCAGCAGTTGTGACATCCCATATAGTTCTGTGCCTCAGGCAGCTAGCTTTAATACTCTGATTCCAAAGCTTCCCCTGCCCCTGCCTTTTGTCTTAACAAATATATCCTGAACCAAGGAGGTTGGGGTGAGCTTGCTGCTGAGCGCAGCAGATGAATGCCAACAACTTTGTATGTCTGTCTTGGTGAGAGTTAATTTGTAGGAAAACTGGGATAACCGTCCAACACACTGTCACCGAAAACTGCGGGAAAAACAAAAACTCTCCAACAACATTTTTAGTGTTAGAGAATCAAGGCATTACTTTATTTCTGGCCAGGATGTGCCACAGAAATAATTTCATCCACACATAACCTGGGTGTGCAGAGAAAATCATTCCATGACACATAAATCTTACCCGAATTTTCTTAAACTTTATGCAGTAAAAACCCATAGAGATACATTGATTAAATGTTCATTGGTTCTAAGTTACATAGTTCTGAGTATTTGGTTTCTTATCGATTACAGATTTTCTTTGTTTCTGATGCTAATTTGGTCTTGATTGCTTAGTTCTGTTATCCCGGAATAAGTGGCTCCTACTCTGCCCGGCGTATTGTCTTGTGTTGATGGTTTGTTAATGGCCCTTGATGGTTGTTACCTGTTGTGTCTCTCCTGTGCTGCTCCCAGTCTGTTGAGGTGTTAAACTCATCAGGCCTCCACCTGGTTTATTCTGTGATTGTGAAGACTGACTGAAGTTAAAAAAATGTAAACTTACTATATTTTGCAACAACACTGCTATTGTATAATATACAGACTTCAGTGTCAGTTGTGCATACTTAACATATGTTACTGCACTTCAGCACATTGTCCTGCTATCCTGTTCCACAGGAACTTTCAGCAGAAATGCTCACCCAAGATGCTGTTTCTCTTGAATGTTTATCGTAGTGACCAGTCTTTTCATGCTCTAGTGCTATCCATGCTTTATAAAGGTTGTATTCACAATATTGTGGTGTAACTTAAATTACCTTTTACTCCAAGCGTTTTGGGTGAGAGAGGAATCTTATCCTTACTTCTTGGTCCTGGCTTAAGAAAGCTCTTAAGATATGTGTAAAGTTTGAAAATGCACTGCCCTTTTGGCTAAAGGGTTTGGAAGAGGGAAGAGTTGCAGGGTGTCTGCACTGATTTTCATAGCAAGCTGGTTTAGTCTTGAGATGTTTGATAGAACACTGGGACAGAACACACAACAGCAGGAGATCTGGGAAGAGAAGGAACAAGAAAGTCTGTTCATGGACATGTATGGAAATGTAACAGATTCAGGATTGAGTACAAAGTTAGTTTCTCTGAGGGAAAACAACTCTTCTCATTTTGCTGTCCATTCCTCAGGTTTTGTTCCTTTTTCAGGAAAAGAGGAAACTTTCCACTTTAGAGTAAAGCTAAGTGCTAAGATAGATGTCTGACTAGTGACTCATTTCTGAATTTTGCTCCTACCATCATCACTTACATCTGCATGACAGAAGAGCTCAATTTGTCATTTGCCTCCTTTGCAGAGGTCACTACACACTCCCTGAGGTGTGAAAGAATTGGCCTGAGGGCACAGACCTGCCACCCTTGGGGAGCATGTGCTTACTGACTACTCTCAAAGACTGGAGCAAGTTGAGACCCTCTTGTGCATACAAGCAGAGAATCGACCTTCATCAAAGTTTCTCTCATTTGTGCTGGAAGATGAAAGTGTAGCTGTTAAAGTGTTTCATTTGTCTGGCTGACTGCAGGTACTCTTAAAATACTTCCCATGTCTTGAGTAGCTGGCTCTGACATGTCAGTAAAAGTGCATTTAAGCAGTTGCCAGGTGCATGTCTAGCTGTGTAAACAAGAGGAATCTAAATCATTCTTAAAGGTGGTAAATAGAATTTTTTTTTTCCTAGTATTTCTTTTACTCATCTCATGGACCTGAAAAAAAAAGTATTCTATGAGCCATGAGGTGTAGAAAGAGGGACTTACAGAATTGCTTTGAATTGCTTGTGGGCATTAAACCCTATTCCCACTAGGCCCACGAATAGCAGTTTCACTTGGAGAGGTGACTGATCTGATACTGGATAAGCCAGCTTTCTGGGAGTTTTCCCTCAACAGTGGTTTCCTGGCCAGCGTGTTATGGTAACAGTCTTACATCAAATATCTGTATTGACGCACTGTTAGCTTTCCTTGAAAAGTATTCAAGCACAGTGTCATATAGATGCAATTTTTAAGGAAGAGAGGTGGCTTGTTTCCTAGCAATTGGAGGTCTTACTGTAGGCTGCCTCTCGGTCAGGTAGTTCTTTTTACTTTATCCATTGAAGTTCCTTTAACATGAAGTGTCACCTGGGTCAAGAGTTTAATGCTCAGAGGTTTTTCCTGTGAAAAACAGAAACCATTACCATAAACTTAAAATGATTCTCTAATGGGCCACTAAGCTGACTGCTGCAGAATACAAGTAAGTGTCACTACAGTCATGTGGTGTGTATCTGGCACCTGAAATGAGTTTTCTGTTCAGGTGCACGTTGTGAGTTTTCGGCCAACTAGTGTAGTGTCTTTTAGAACATGCTCTTGTTCTTTCTGGGTAATAATTTAAGTTCAGAAAGCATGAAAACTTTCTTGTTCTGTGTTATGTACAATCCTCTCTTTTGGAAATATATATGCAATCGGTTTCTTAACTACCCATCTTACATAGTAATAATAAAATGCTAACAAAGTGGAAGAGCCATTGAATAGAAATAGTTTCACTAAGTTGTTAGTCTAAAGCAAGCGTTCTTTTTTGACTAGTCCAGAGTCTCTTGCAGGCATCGGAGGTAACTGTTTGACTACAGTTGCTGCAGAACAGCATTCTAGTATGTGTTTTATCAGAATGTCTCACGCATTTCCATGATTTCTTCTACAGTTCATTGGCCAGTTTGTTCCGTGGTTCATACACATTACTACATGTAGTATAAGAATGTGTTGTATTGTCTCTCTTAATTCACAAGAGTCTTTTGAATAATGTATAAATCTGGAGAGTCATATCAAGGCTTTCTGTAGATGTTTATGTTAAGCTGGAAATAACACCGCAGCCATTTTGAAGCATATGATTTCATCATTGGTTTGTTTTACACAGCCTGGTTCTTAGTAGCAGGGGAGCCACAGAGGTGGCTTCTGTGAGAAGCTGCTAGAAGCTTCCACCATGTCTGGCAGAGTCAATTCCTGATGGCTTTGAAGATGGACATGCCTCTGGCCAAGGCTGGCCCAATTAGAGATGGTGGTAATGCCTCTGTGATAACATATCTTAAGAAGAAAAGCAAAACAAAGTAGAGGCAATTTGAATTCCAGCTAGAGAAGAGGAGGAAGTGAGGACATGTGAGGGAAACAACGTGGAGACACCAAGGTTGGTGGAGAAGGAGGGGCAGGAGGTGTTCCAGGCGCCAGGGCCGAGATTCCTCTGCAGGCTGTGGTGAGGACCATGGTGAAGCAGCTGTGCCCCTGCAGCCCATGGGCTCCACGGGGGATGCAGAGATCCACCCGCAGCCCGTGGGGCAGGTGCCCACGCTGGAGTGGGTGGATACCTGGAGGAGGCTGCGATCCTGTGAGAGACCCAGTGGGAGAGAGGGAAGGCCTGCTCCCAAGCTGGAACAGCCTATCCTTGAAGGACTGACCCCGTGGAAGAGTGACCCACGCCACAGCAGTTTTGGGAGAACTGTTTGCCTGTGGGAGGGACTCATGTTGCAGTGGTTTTGGGAGGACTGCTGCTTGTGAGATTTGGACCCATGCTGAAGAAGTTCGCGGAGAACTGTCTCCTGTGGAAAGGGACCCCATGGTGTAGCAGGGGAAAGACTCTTCTCCCTGAGCAGTGGAAGAAAACCTCGGGTTATGAACTGACCAAAATCCCCATACCCCTGTCCCCCTGTGCTGTTGGTGGGAAGGAGGGATGGATTCAGAGAAGAAGAGGTATTTTTAAGGGCTTGTTTTACTTCTAATTATCCTCCTCTGATTTTGTTAGCAATAAACTCACTTTGTACCTCTAAGTTGAGCCTGTTTTGCCCTTGGAGTGTTTTTTCCCAGTCCTTATCTCAATTCATGAAGCCTTCATTAAATTTTTCTCTCCACTTCCCAGCTGTGGCAGGGGAGCAAGAGTGAACAGCTTTCATGGGTACCTGGTGTTTGGCCAGCATCAAACCGCAACAGTCAGCCAAGGCAAAGTACATGTACTTTATCAAAGCTTTTGATGCTGTCTCTCACAGCATCCCTGGTTTAAATGTCCAGGACACAGCTTGATAAATCTATCCTGTGTTGGGTGAGAAGTGAAGTGATAGGTCGGTTGCTAAGGGTTGTAGTAAATGAAGTTATGTCAGCCTGGTGACCAGTCTCTGGTGGGGTTTCTTCAATGTCTTTATAAATTATCTTGGTGCAGAAGTTGAATGTACATGAAATAAATTTGCCAGTGATACTCTGTTAGGAAGATCTGTGATCTCCTTTGAGATCAGAGGCCTTATAGAGAGATCTGGATAGACCAGAGAGCTGGGCAGTCACCAACCCTATGAAATTTATCATGAGAAAGTAATGAATTCTCCACCTGGGACATGGTAATCCTGGTTATATAGACAAACTTAGGAGATAGAGAGCAGCCCTGTGGAAAGAGATATGGAGGGTTTGGGTTGATGGCAACTTGAATATGAGTAAGCAGTGTGCCCTGGCAGCCAGAGGGGCCAGCTGTGTCCCGGCGTGCATCAGGCACAGCATCACCAGCCAGTCGAGGGGGAGGTGACTGTCCAACTCTTTTCTGTGCTGAGGCAGCTTCACCTCAAGTCCTGTTTTGGGTTGAGCAGTTTTGGGTATAGGAAGTACCTCAGACTACTAGATTGTGACCACAGTGGAGAGAGGCCTCGAGGCTCTTCCTTGTTAGGAGCAGCTGAGGTTGCTTGGCCTGTTGAGCCTGGAGGAGAGAATGCTGAAGGGTGATTCCATCACAGTGTGCACATTCCTCACGAAGGCCGTGAGGAGGAGGTGCTGATCTCTCTCTGGTGACCAGCAATAGGACAGGAGGACATGGAATGAAACTGTGTCAGAGTAAGCACAGGTTAGACATTAGGAAAAGGTTCTTCACCCCAAGGGTGGTTGGATACTGGAACAGGCTTCCCAGAAAAGTGGTTACAGCACCAAACCTGCCAGAGTTCAGGAAGCATTTGGCCAATGCTCTTAGTCATACAGTTCAATTTGAGGTAATCCTTTGAGGAGCGGGACTTGTGGGTCCCTTCCAACTGAATACTGCTTCTATGACAAACACCTGGAAAGAGAATGAAACTAAATCTGTGAGGTATTTAATCCAAATAAATAAATTTTACTAGCTATTTACAAAAATAATCCGAAGTTGCATTTTTACTATTGAATTAGTTCATCAAGTGTCATAATGTTTAGTTGTATCTGCTTGATCAAAAGCATAAGCCTAGCATGTCTTAAACACAATTCTTCCAAAGTGCTACAAAGATACTACTTTCATTCTCAACTTCATTTTACATATTTTGGCATTACATGGGGTTTTAACAGCTTGAGTGGAAGACTTTGTAGTTGAAAAGCATGTAATGTGCCTGGAAATATTTTTTGGTTTTTGGAATATAAAGCTACAGTTAAAAGGTGATGATTCTGAACTTCAGTTAAGCTACTGGTATCTGTCTGGTGTGATCAGTATCCTTTAGCCATTGCTGTGGCATATGTCTTAATGGTGCTGTCTTTTGGAGGGGCATGGTGGGGGTTGGCTGTGTGTGTGGGTCTGTTTTCTGTAGCGCAGCATTCTCTTCCTACAGTTTGGGAGAAGATAGTCTATTGCTGACACTTGTAATCATGCCTAGAGTTTCTTAAGAACACTGACCATACACAAATTTGTAAAGAAGTGTGAATGCAGTGAGACAATTTCATTTAAGTGTCACCTGTAAATTGGTCTATTCTCAAAGGATTTTTTCTTTTCCTAGCTAATAAATTGATTACACGAGAAGGGCCTTCCTTTCTGCAGATGCGAATAAAGCACTTGATGAAGTCAAACTGCATCCCCCAAGCCACTTTCTTGTCAAAATTGTGTGCAGATTCTCCAGAAATTGCAAATGTTTCATCTTTTCGCCAAGCCTACATCACATGTGTGTGTTCAATGCTGCCTAATGAAGACTCCATTAAGGAGGTTAGTAACCTATAGTCCCTTTTTAATATATATTTATAAAGCATTTTAGAATTTATTTCTGTAATACTAAGAACTGAAGCTGAACAGTGAAACTGTTGCAGCAGAGTTTCAAAAGAAGAATGATGTATTGCAGACTGCAGTAAGAAAGAACATTTGTATGAACTGCTGCTGTGGATAAGTGTGTATGTATGTATGTTTGCTTGATTAGATATGTTTGAAGGCTTAAAAATTAAAACTTCAGTTCCCATAGAAAGCAAAATATAGTTGGAAAGCTCTCTTTTCTGACTCAAAATGCTGGTACCAGAGCAATTACTTTTCGTCTAGTTGTTCAGACCTAGGAAAAGTTTTAAGAAAAAAACCCCATAAAACAAACAAAACACACTTCAGAGTTGTTCTTCCTGAACTCTAAACTTATTTTAACAGTTAGTCTTCCTGGTACAGTAACAATCATAGCAATGACTTGTGTTCACACATAACTGTTGTAATGCAATTGACTCTTGCCTCTGTTGCCTCTTGCTGTCAAACACCTGTTATGGGATCGGTCTCACTTGTATGTATTTGGTATAGTTTTAAATGTGAGACTTGGACATTTTGAGTAAGCCTCAGTGAAACTGGGGGAAACATGAGATACTAAAAAAGAAGCAACTCTCATGGCTGCACCTCCTGCATGAGTGGCAGAGTGATCTTGTACATGTAAACTATTTTAAAAACCATTCCTTTAAAAATACTTCTTGTGAAAAGTAAGTATTTGTATAGGTGGCTCTTCAGTCTGCACTTTGAGCCAGATTCCCCTCGGTGTGCTGTAGGAGCAGAGGATGTATTTAACTGCTCACTGCACACATGATCTGTGCATTGAAAGCTTTGGAGTTGATGGGTAGCTTACAGCATGTTCTCTGATTGGACTGGCTGCTAATGAGGAATGGTAGAGAAATCACATTCAATTCTGTTCCCTTTTCAGTTTACTTTGGGGGGTTGTGAAGTGTAGCTATAGCTGTTTTACCTTGATACTCAGAACAGTCTTTTCTTGCCAGTCAAGTATAAAGGTTGGAACACAGATTGATGAATTGAATCAAGCTAATTGTTTAATTAAACTTTTTATGGGAAACCAAATCCCCAAAGCATTGAAGCAGTGTCTTAAAGCAGTACAGTTTATTGACTTAACTGGACTGTAGCCAAAATTGTAAGAAGTATAAAGTCAATGATATTCCAGTGCCAGAAAGTTAACTTTAATAACTGGCAGTATGAAGATTTGCATGGCATGTTTGTTTGCAAGCTTGGTTGCAGGTGTTGTATAGTTGGCACTCTCACAGAATTGCTGAAGTCCAAGACTTATAAAATACTTTAATTTACACCTTTGTTTTAAGAGTTATAAATTTAAGGAATGTGTTGTATCATCATGTTACCTATTATCTTCCTCTGGTAGAAAGTTGTCAGATCTAATGAGAAGCAGGGAAAAGGGATAGGAAAAGGTGAAAAATGAAAAATTAAGAGTTCAAAGAATGGCAGCTGTTGGGGAATAATAGGTGGCAATAACCATAACCCCACCAGGGGGAAGAGGGAATAAACTGTCATAAAAGGAACAAGAGTTAAGTGAAATTTGAAGTTCAGAGTAGGGTGGGGTAGGTAGAGGAACAGGGCTTGGCTAAGAAAGCAAGTATTACAGAAATCTGGAACAGGAATGAAGATAGCTTGGGGAGGATTGAAGAGAAAGAATTTGTTTTGGAAGATCAGACAATGTGTGGTCATCCCTTTCTAGGAATTTGATGTGATTGGGGGGGCTAAGTCAGGTGTGGAAGGTAAATTGCTGAGCTCCTACAAATTAAACTACTTGTATCTGTACCTATAAGCAATAGCATATATATACACACACAAGTGTATTATGTATGGGTATGTGCATACATCTGTAGAGGTGTGTAAACACGTGTGTGCATGTCTGTGTATAACTCCATGTGTGCATATACACACTGTGTATAAAGTTGTCCCTTGCGTTTCTGGTGCCTCCTGGTACCTTGTATTGATTGAGGCACACATGTAACAGGAAATGGAACTATAAAGTTGTTTGTTCACTGCTGCTCTGTGCGAATGTAGAAAGCAGAATTAAGGATCACTGTCAGGCTTCCAGTATTTGTCTTGAATTTTCCAATTTATTGAACTAATTAAAGTGCTAATTAAAGGAGTTCTCCTATACAGTAATTAACTTTTGTGAAAGCATGAAGCCCCAAATGTGCTGTGGTCTAAGATGGTTTTCTATGCAAGACTAGTGCCAACCACATGTAACAATAATAAAGGATTTTGAAATGCAACAACCAGTTAAAATTGAAGCCATATTGAGTGTTTTAATCGTAACTTGTCATCTCTGCTGAATGTCAGTGTGTGTGTTTGCTGGGACACGTAGGAGCTTCATATAGCCATCTCATATTGTCGGTGTAGGTTTTGTTTAATTTGAAATTTATTTGGGAAAAACTGATCCGAAGTCAGCAAGTAAAGCTCTTCAGGAAGTCAATTTAAGCAAATGCCTCTTATCCCATTCGTAAAAAATTCAGTTGTGAAATGAGCAGTCATCTTTTGGACGCCTTCTCCAAATAAAGAATATCAACATGGCGTCCTACTAAAAACTGCTAGAAGACTTAGGTTAGTGGTAGGAAATTTTTATGATGACATAAAAAATAAAGTATCACTGTAATGTTACAACTTTTCCTACAAACTAAAGTAACATGGAAGACAAGGCAAGTTAAATCTGACATGGTTGTACATTCTTCGGAATGACTTCTGAGGTGTAAACTGGCATACCCGTTAATAGAACATGGGGAGGAGGGCATAATTTTTCAACAATACTAATCTAAAATATCTTAGCAGTGTTCATTCTGTAGTCTCCTAACTTTCAATGAGTTGTTGTTCTGGTTGGGTTTATAATAGAGTAACGGTGGTCAGCATTTCAGCTTTAGTAAAGACATTTCAATACGTTTCTGGTTTGTCACTTAAATGACTGACTAGATACTGCTGGAAGATTTCATGCTCTGCATTTGGACTTCTTATCTTAAATATTTAAAAAAAAAAAATCCCACAAACAATCTCACAAACAAAAAGCGAAAACCCCAAGATCTGAAATGAGATGGATCATCATTGACCAAGTTTGAGATAAACAGGACTTCAAACCAATTGCTTCTTTGCTTACTCAGTAGTTAACATTCTGAATGCGAGTGAGTTTGCCCAAAAAGAATCAAATTTCTATGGGAGGAGAACGGCTCTGATGTACTGTGTAGCTGTAGGTTGCTCTGAGTGCCGGCCCGTGTTTGTGCTGGAGCTGATGTTGATCCTGCTGGTCCAGTGCACAGCAGAAGTTCTGGGACTTGTTATAGCATAAGTCTGATTCAGGAATAACTGATGGCTATTAAAAATGTGGGATTTATAATTCTGTAGCCTGAGAAACCCTAGTAAGTAGGTTCTAATTTTGTAGTTTTTAAAACAGTGGTGGGTGGTGGTGTTCAGTGATTGTCGTTTTAGTGGAACTGGTGATAAGCATGGTCTCCCTCAAGTAACGTCTGGCCAAGTAGCTCACAGGTAGCCTGCCACGTTGCCTTCAGATCTGTGAAGGAAACATGTCCTGTACTTACATGCACTCACAATATTTGTTTTTCTGAAACCCAGAACGTGGAAGATCAGACTTTTATCAAACTGCTGCAGGCAGCCTCTGCATTATTTAAGAATATTTGCTGTAGTATTGAGGAGATGGCAGTGTATAAGTGTGAAAATTAACAAAGACAAAAGTTTGTGTCACTTAGCTTAGTTTTCCAAATTTGCTTTATAAAATATGCTGGTTGAAATTGTTATCTATAAAGAATAGGAATAGCTGAGTGGAGAGAGAATACTCTGAGAAGGCTGGAGTTGCCTAGTTATCAGACTTAGACTTCCCACCCAAACTGCAAGGTCTGTGTAGCTGCGGGTACTGAAGGTTGATGATGGTGTAAGAAAGGTACTGCAGGCAGGGAATGTTGCAGGGAGATGGCATGCAGCAGTGTCCTGTTACCTACAAGAGCCCCTTTTTCTCCTGGGCAGTGGTAAACATCTTCACAATTCTGTCATGCAGCCCTTAGTACGGGCTTGCTTCTCAACCCTCCCCAGCCTGCTGGAGGTGGTACTTCATTAACAGATACTGCATGGGTTTATTATCTTTGCCATGCAAGGAGAAATGAAGTCTGTTCCCTTAGACAGCAAAGCATTGTCACTTAAATAATTTTCTGAAGTTTCTGTCTTGCCAGGGGTGAGTCTACAGCTACTCCCCCCAAATTTGCTGTTTTTTACTTTATCAAATGCAAAACTGACACATCTGCAAGCCCTTGCAGCTTGTGAATTGCTCTAGAAATGTCTGCTGCAAGAGGTCAATTATGGGTCTCATGTTGAATACCAAAAGTCAGTGGACCCTAGAAAATGTTGACATTGCTCAATGAACTCCAGTCAAGCCTGAATGGGAAACTGGGTTACTATCCCTGCTTCTGCTCTTCCTGGTGAATGGGATGTCTGCAAAAATTAGTTTAACTTCCTGTTGTTTGTTATCTGTCATTGTTTTTCATGATGAACAAGAAGTTTGAAATATTTATAATATCAACAGCTGTTTAAAGTACATATTGCTAGAACACAGTCTGTTCTGTGAAGTGGAATAGATCCAGTGGAAAAATGTATTAAAACCTAGTGTTGTCTCAATAGTAAAAGCTCTTCGTAATTACTGTTTGTGGCTTACATCCAAGCTAACACCCTGATTTGATACACAGGTATGCACTACCTTAAATAGCCATTCCAGAATTTCCTTGGGATCTGTCTCCTTGTCGTAGTTTAACCCTAGCTAGACCCAGGCCCTTTATAGCTGCTTGCTCAGCTCCTCTACCAGTGGTACTAAGGACAGAAGTGGAAGGGTAAGAGAGAGAAAACTTGTAGATAGAGGTACAGATGATGTAATAGGTGAAGCAAAAGCCATGCACACAAGCAAAGCAAAACCAGGAATTAATTCACTGCTTCACATGGGCAAGCACCTGCAGAGGTGCAAGGCACAATCATGCATAACGGAGACTTGGGAAGACAAATTGCCATTTCTCTCAATGTCCCCCCTTCCTCCTTCTTTCCTCTCGCTGTATATAATGAACATGATGTCATGGTCTGGAATATTGCTTTGGTTAGTTGGGGTTGTCTGTCCTGGCTGTGTCTCCTTCCAGCGTCCTGTGCACTCCCAGCTTCCTTGGCTCTGTGAAAGCACTGCTCAGCAATAACAAAATCTCTGTATTATCAACCCTGTGTCCAGCAGAAATCCCAAACACAGCCTCATACCAGCCACTAGGAAGAAAATTAACTCTACCCCAGCTAAAATCAGCACATTCCTCTAAACACTTTTGTTTCTAACACCATGGTTTGCACCTATGGATGAAGAGAACAAGAGACCAGTTTTTTCACAACTCTTGATCTTTTTGGACCTGGCTTCTAATTCTCAAAAGTAACGCAAGAATCCCTGTAAGTGCAGAGAGACAGCCTGGGAAGTTTCAGTTAGATGGTTGCCTGCATGCAAGTATTTAGCTAAGTTGCCCAAAATGGAAGGTTGTCCCAAAGAAAACAAATATTGAGAAGGAATCAGAACTAACAGGTGAACTTCTCATACCATTTTGTAGCTGAAAGGTGTGGCATGATCTCAGGGTACAGAAGTCGTAATCTTTTGTTTGTGCATTTGTGAGACTTTGATACAGTAAATGTGCATTTCTTCTGTAAAAATGTTGAGAATAAAGTGCCTTTTTAATTTTCTTTTTCTTTAAGATTGCAAAGGTGGATTGCAAAGAGGTACTAGACATCATCTGTAACCTGGAATCTGAGGGACAAGAAAATACTGCATTTATTCTCTGTACAACATATCTTACTCATCAGCTTCAAACAGCAAATGTGTATTGCTCTTGGTAAGTATAAGTTTTGCTGCTTCTGCTAACTGTTCCTCACTGGCTAGAATTGAGCTAATACAGTACAGAAGTATGTAGAGATGGTGGAATTATCCTTTACTTGAGAAGTGCATCAGACTGAAGCATTTTCTGGACAATTACTTTGTCACCAGTTGCTATGCTAATAGAGTAATTAGACAAAAGTAATGTTTAAGCAATTTAAAAGTGAAACAGCACTCACACTGATTAGCATGAATGCTAATATTTTAGTGGGATAGTAGATCTGTCAGTGGTGGTGGGTCAGTGCGCTCAGAGTTGATATTAAACCTCTAGCTTTGTGCTTCCACAAAGTATGTTGTCAGTCTGTTCTTCCCTTGGGAATACTTGGCCCCGTGAGTGTCTGGTGCATTTTTTTTCACCCCTTCAGAGATATGTCAGTAAGTAGGAATGAGCAGAGGCAACATCCTGTAACAACTTCTCCTTGCTTCCCCTGCCAAAAGCCTTTTTATATTTTTATAATTTCTATAACTCCAAGACTTGTACTACCAGATCTTGGCCTGATTGTGACTGTAAAACTCTGCCCTCTTAACTGGCTGGAGATACAGAACCTTCTGCATCTCTGTTTCAGCAGTGGCAAACTTGTAGAGCCAAAGCAGAAGGGCTGGTTTCTGCCCTTCAGAAAATAGGTTTGTAGTTTTGGCTTTCAAGGCATGGCTAAGTATGTAGTTTTCGCCTGTTTAAATCCCCGTCTGGATAAAGCCTTACATGGTGAGACATATCAGGAAAATATTGGGAATTTGGATTTGGTTAGCTGTGGCATTATTCATTTACTCCATGTTTTAAAGCCATTTTAAAAAGTTTTTACAGTGCTACAGTGTCTGCAGGATGATTGAGTGCTCAGCCTAGTCCAGTCATCTGTACAAAAAGGCCAGAAATGTCTTTTTGAGCAAAGCATACCTTGTAGAGAGAAATGAACCTTTTGGAATACTCAAGAGTGGAGACTCTCCGCACTTAAAGTTCTAGAGGATGTTTTTTCACTATAGAATTTTGCTGTTAGATTGGAGTAGAATTATGTCCAGAGAGGTACAAGGCTAGAGTCACCCCCATGTTCTCTTTTCAAAGAGAGAAACAAACAGTAACTAACTTCTTCTAGGGTAAGTTATATTACGTGCTTTGTCCAAGAAGACATACATGTTCAGTTCTAAGAGCTTATCCCTATGGTCAGACTTTGTGTTGTCTGACTCTTGGGAACTGGAGAACAGGCTTGAGGATGTAGCATTTATTGTTACAAAAGAACATTTCTCTTTTGTAACAACATTGTAGGTAGATTTTTTTTTTGCTTGCAGTATGAAGTGTGAACTGAAACTGTTGAGCACGGGAATGTAATTTTCAGGTCCTGTAGCTCTGTCTCAGAACTGTAGATTTCTCATCTCCATGTCAGTCTGATTCCCAAGTGAGGCCTGCCTGAGGCTAATGCTACACAAAACATTGTGCAACTGTAACATGTGACTTGCACATCAGCTTTAAACTCGGCTAGCCTAGGTGACAGTCAGGGAAGGCTGATAGGAAGATACAAATGATAGCAGAATCCAGCAATATAAATATGTTCCTACTTACAGAAGGTTTAGCAGGTTTGTGTCACCTCATTACGTCTACATTGTTGTTAGTTGTTCTGAGGAAAGGTGCTGGGTCAAACTGTGCTGTCCTGTCTGTGTATAGCTGCTGTCCTGCCAGACTTCTCAAGTTCCAGCTACCTTCCCTGGGGATGAGATGGGAGAATGAAGTCTTCTGTCTAATTGTAATGCTGACATTGTATAGATGTATAAATTGAAGTTCTAGTTCTGTACCTAGCAGTCCTTGTACAACAGTATTGGACACACCCAATGCCATCTGGACCCACTGAAGAGCAAAGCTTCCAGGATGCTGGAGCACAGATGGAACAAATTCACCTTCTGATGGACTCGTGTATTGTTAAAGTGATGTAATACTTCTTGGCCATCAGACTGCTTTCTCACTTTGAGACTGTATAAGTCTATTTAAAATGTACAGTTGCTTGAATGTCACAATGCCTTGCTGTTGGTGCAGTGTTGTTGAATGGAGTGGCCTTTTCACTTCCACCTGCGTTCCTGGGGACAGATGTGGATTGAGCAATTATTTAGCCATAAAGTAGATGAATTCAAGTGGCTAATATGACATAAAACTTCTAATTGGAAGGATTGCTTTTGTCAGCTCAGCCAGCTTGACCGATATTCCATGATATTTCATGTTACAGATGTAGTGGGCATGCATTATGGCTAATGAAAACGAGGAGCTCTGCTCCATACGAATGGTGGTACTCATGGAAATGATTGTAGGGCTGATTTGGAGCAGTACCCTGGAAAAGAGATACGGTAATATTCTCTGCATTGGTAAACTTAAGCTCCATCGAAAGCATGA
The DNA here is from genome assembly GCA_013400735.1 of Pomatostomus ruficeps. Classification (NCBI taxonomy): domain Eukaryota; kingdom Metazoa; phylum Chordata; class Aves; order Passeriformes; family Timaliidae; genus Pomatostomus; species Pomatostomus ruficeps. The sequence goes on from VYZT01010498.1 coordinate 97,129, forward strand.
CAAATGCCAGAGCAGGCTGGAAAGACAAGAAATGTGAAGATGGACGCACTGCAATGTGGATGTTTAGTATCATCCAGCAGCTAAAGCTAATGTAGAGGAATGAGATGCTAGCAGGTGCTTGCGAGCCATTATATAGGCTTAAATGCAACATAAATATACACTTAAAATAATGAGTTAAATTTAATACATAAGCTGAGATATTCTCCATTCTTTGACCAGCTGCTGGTTTTAAAGGGGCAGAAATTGCTTAATTGCTTAATTTAAGGGGTGGACACTCCAAAGTTAGTTACCTGCCCTTTTAGTTTTAACCACTTCCTTTTCCACCACTAAGGAAAGATGAATGAAAGAAGATAAAAGTGAAAAAATAACCGTGTACAAAAAAAGAAACATCAACAAATACAAAGTAACAGTAAATACTAAAATAACAGTAATAATCACTAGATAAAAGTTGCTGGATCTTAGACTTGCAGGGAACAAAAGAGAAACAAAATGGCAGAGAAACTTCTCTCTCAAGATGCACCCTCCGCAGACGACCTCCTATGGAGCGAAAAAGACAAAGATAGCAGACAAAGATAGCAGACAAACCCTGCTTGGCTCAACCTTCCCCTGGAACAAAAATCTGGGAAGGTAGGAGTTTATGAAGCAGTTCTGGTGTCAGATGGGAATTGCTGGTTTTGCCTGGGAAACTCTGGCTGCGCAGCATCAGCCTCCCCTGCTGCCTTTTGGCTGTCGCGCGTGTGTGTATACGTGAGGTCAGTTCTGCCCCTCGCTCGCTGCCTCCTCCTGTCACCCACTGGAGTCCGCTGATGTTGTCGCTGCTGTCTCGGCTCACTGCCCCAATACGTACGTGGCAGGGGAAGCAAACAGACTCACCAAGCACCAAGGAATGGTGGTCCAGCCCTGACTGGCTCTGGCTCTGGCTCTGCACTGGGGACAAGTATTGACGGAATTGACTCTGAAACAGTTTTGGATTGTGAAATGCAACTTCTTGTGTTGCTACTGTTGCTACTCAGAGACCTACTTGAAGCAACCCTCTCCAGAGCCCAGAGAGAAACAAAAGAAGGCTTCTGCCTTGTGCCATCCGAAAAGGAGAGCTTCTGCATGAGTGACCCCACCTTTAAAAGGACCTGGCACCCCTGACCTCTGTGGTTCTGTTTCTGGATGCTGGGTCTTAAAGAGTAACAGTTTGGGGCAGATTGGTATAGGACAAATACGGAATACAGTACACTTTTTTGAGGGGTTACCCAGGACAACTTCAAAGAAGGTCCTGTCTGGTTCGAAAAGGATTGTAGTTGAACCGTTATTTTACTCTGCTTGATCTGCTGATTTGGAGTCTGCTTAAAACTTTTCTAGCAATGTCATTAACACCTCTTGGATTTTGATTCCTATAAGAAAATGGAACTTTTTTGTATTTAATCCTAAGCCTGCATAATGGTATTTCAAGTCAACAAATGGTTAAAGCTTTAATCACCTTTCATAGTGTACTTCTGGTGTATTATGTCATATGATAGACCAGAACTGAGTGGTGACTAAAAACATTTACCTAAGAACTTTGAGAGGAAAGCAGAGAGTAAGAAAAGCCAAGACCATCTGGTGCAGAGTCATTTGCAGGTCAGCTTCCCTTTGTACTGTTATGGATTAGTGTCAACAGGCTGGCCCTAGCATTTCTGTGTACTTGGTAATGTTCTGCTCATCTTGAGGATACTTAAATTAATGATTTCCTGAAATCATGTCCCTCTTGATTTTTAGAGTAGCAGTATGTTGATGGAAGATTCTCTGCTACCTCCTGGCCGGCCTGTCACAGATGCCGCTGGCCAGGGCAGTCCTGCTGGCTACCAGCCAGTCCTCCCATTCCCTTTGTTCTGCTCCATGTCTTGCTTTATGCACTGTCAGAGAGAACCAGTATAAATTATGCAGATTTAAAGTATTCTGGTTTAAAGAAAGGAAAAGGCGTGTTGGACAGCTGTGAACTGCAGATGAAAAGGAAAAATGTATTGGGCACTCTCTCATTGTGGATTGCATAGTGATAAAGCTGAAGCTTTGGTATTATACTCTTACTTAAGCCAATCCTGACAGTTTGCTACTGCTGGAAAGCAGATCTTCCATTCTTGCCCTGTTGTGATGCCTCATTTGTTGTACTGACTGACCCTTCTAACCTGCAGTAAGCACATTATCTTACCCAGTAAAAACTAGATAGCTTTCTGCAAGTTAGTGCTGATTATGCAGTAGTCAGACAAATTCCAGGGAAAGTGCAACACTGGGCCTTCTGGAAGGTGTTAAACCTCTTCAGCTGTAACATCACTTTTAATCTAGGAAGGGAAAGTCTACCTCCCTTCACTCCTGTCTTCAGTGCTCCACCCCTGATGGTGCAGTGCTAACTCCTCAGCCTGGCACAAACCTCTGACTGTGATTCTTGTATATTTGGAGAGGTTAAGCTGTTTGAGCAGCTCTTCCTGGAGCCTCAAGTAGGTACCTCCAGGAGATCAGTAAAGCATTTAGGTGTGTGTTTGAGCTCTTGGTGTCAAGCTTTATCTCGTAGCTGAAGATGAAAGCAAACTTAGGTTTGTATATGTTATTCCTCACCAAAACTGGAAAATTTTACCCTGGTTCTTGCTGAGAGTCATAAAATATTATGTAACACTGCTTTTAAGACTCGAGATACTTGCTGAGTTTGGAACTTCTTCACAGAAGTAGTGCACAAGCAGCCTTGAGTGTGAACTGGAGCTAAGCACAACTTCAAAAACTTCTCTCTAGTCTGATATATTAGTAATTTTTAAAATTTTTTTTTTTACTTCTAAGTATTACTAAAAACCTGTCTGTCTGGGGATGCTTCTGTTCTCAGCACTGCCTTGCATCAATTTTGAAATGGAAAATTTCCCAAATACTTAGAGTTATCCTTTTTTGCTTTTCTTCATGTGTGAAGATTATCTGAGGAACATTTCTTCATCACCATCCTTGAGGATCCCTTCCAGCAACATACTTTAGCTTCGCAGGAAAGGTGGTATGAGAGAGAACAGGATGAGTACTGAAAACTGCTCTACAAAAAGTCTTGGGAATAAGAGATTATCCAGAGTGAAGCCTTTTTCTTGCTGTTCTTTCAGCTCCCAACTACATAAATACACTAACTAGACATAAAATGAGTGATAAACTGTATTTCAAATTTGTTTTGTTGTGGTAATGCTGAGTTGAATTTTTTTTAATACTTGCAGTATACAGCATCCTTGTGAGGGGAAGAAGAGGGGCAGATACCGATCTCTTGTCTCTGATGACCAGTGACAGGAGCCAAGGGAATGGTGTAAAATTGTGTCAGAAGAGGTTTAGATTAGATATTAGAAAAAGGTTCTTCACCCAGAGGATGGTTGGACACTGGAACAGGCTCCCCAGGACATTGGTTACAGCACTAAGCCTGACAGAACTCAAGAAGCGTTCGGACAACACTCTCAGCCACATGGTGTGACTCTTTAGGGTGGTCCTGTGCAGGGCCAGGAATTGAACTCTATCTTTGTGGGCCTCTTCCAACTGAGCTTATTTTGTGATATATTCTGTGTTTTCCTTGCTTGAGTTTCCCTTCATACAGTTCTTGCATGTTAATCATCCTGATGTTCAGTTAAATTTTGTAATTTTTCAATTTTTAGGGGTTAAAGGGCAGTAAAAGACACTGTTGGTACTTTAGAGTGTCTCCCTTTTTTTTTTTTCCTTCTCTCTAGTTTTGTTTTAGCATTTAAAACTTTAACATCTTGAGTTATACTGCTTGTGTGGTAATTTCTGTAGGCTTGTCTGGCTTGTCAGCTGTCTTTTCCTGTCTATGAAAAGCTGTTAATTACATTTTTAGGCCTATAAATAAAGCAGACAAAAAATTCTAAACAGAACAGCCCAAAACTTACCAGTAAACATGGTCCATTTTTTGTGCAATAAAATGATATCCCTGGCCTGATCCAGGACAGAACCTTTCCCTAGGCTTAACATTCAAGAGTAGGATTGCTGCAATTCAGGGGAACAACCTTGCCAGTGTTTGGTCCTGGATGTATTTTCTTGATGGTTGCTTCTCAAGGCTGTGTCTGACCTTGGAGTCAGAAGCCTCTGTGTGTAGTTGATGTACACAGTGGATATGTTAGCAAAGGTGAAGTTTACCAAGGGAAGAGAAGTTTTTCTCAAGTGATACAAGAGATACAGATCCTATGGCTCTGCTATTTTTGGGCAGTCCATGTGCTGGCAGAACAGCAGCAAGTGGCAGGCTGTATCCTTAAGTGGCTGTGCTGCCTTGGGTATAATAAATGGCTTAATAGAATGGCTTTGTGCTCTCATGGTGAGTGGAAACGCACATAGCAGCACAGAGACAGCAGACAGCCTTCAGCTTACAGATCTCTTACGTGATGTTTTGCAAAGGGTGGTTCTGTAAGAGGCCCTTTTAGTGGCAGCCACATAACTTGGCTGCAGCTAAGCTGCTTGCTTATTGGAAAAGAAGTGGCGATTTTCCGTTATGATTCATCTTACCCATTTAAAATTCCTGTGTGAGAGGTAAAGACTCTGGAAGTGTGGGACTGTTTTTCTTGGCTAGAAAGAAAGTCTGTGCAGCTATAAATGTGTGCATTAAGTGAGAGGAATACCAGTGCCAGTATCTTTCCCAGTAAGTACCAGGAGATACACTGGGGTTTGACCTGGTGCTGGAGTGGGGCACAGGAACCCTTCTCTTCAGCATCACTTGGAGATCAGGACGTAATTGCAGTGTGTGCTGTCCTTGAACAGCACTTAAATTTTTGTTGGCCTCAGCTCTGAACTGACACATTGTGACTGCACAAATTGTGTGTATCTGCAATGTTCTTAGGTTCTGCTTTCACCTCTTTGCAGGGAACTGACACTTTTCTGGAGCAAGCTGCAGAGAAGAATAGATCCTTCATTAGACTCCTTTTTGGAGAGATGTCGTCAGTTTGGCATCATTGCCAAGACACTACAGCATCTATTTTTCTTGATAAGAGTCATACAATCTGAAGTAAGTAAGATACAATGCTGAGTCTTTGGACACAACCAGAGCTGTTTACATGAGTTTATTATTTTCTTAATAATTCTATTGAACTGAAAAAAAAAAAGCTTTTTCCATATTTTCTGATTAAGTGCCTAATAACATACTAATAAAAATCTCTTGGAAAGTGCCTGCCATTGTAGTTTTGTGTCAGCTTGATCCCATGAAGTGACCTTCAGTCAATGTGGGAAGGGTAAGTTTGTTGCTTACAAAGTACAATATGACAAGATTTTGCTAACAAAGCATAGCTATGTTTTAATCTGCTGCATGTTCAGAAGCAAAGCACACAAGAATTTTCCACTGCATCTCTAAGAGATGGAGACTTGACTGGAATGCCTCGTATTTTTTTATTCTAAGAAAATACCTCTTCCTCAAAGCATGTGATACAATCACATCTGGATTTCTACCTTCTATTCTGAAGCCTGTCTTTAGAAAATCACAAAAAGGTACAAAAGATGTTTGTACTCAGCAGTTTTTATACTCATCATCTCTGTTTAAGGACTAGTGGAAAGACCTCAGCTGATCCCGGCAGGCTCCTTGTGAGCAGAGCTGCAGGACAGCTTGGCCTCCCCTGGCTGGTTGTTCAATGGGATGTCTCCGTTTGCCTTCAATGGCTGCGCTGACTCTTGCAGTTGGTTGTGAAGAAATTTTTTGTTTCTGGTTGCTATACAAGAGTAAATTTGTGGAGGGCAATTAGCAATGAAAATTAATCTGGCACATTTTATTGGGCAAAAAAGAAGCTAATTGACAGTATCAGGATTTTAACTTTCAGTAGCAGTACAACATGGATCATAGACCTTAAATTAGATATGGGATTTTTCCTTAGGTATGTCCCCATTCCCATAGGATTTCCAATATTTCTTCCTGAAAAACAGCCTAGTTTTGCATACATAGATTAGAATTAGCCACATGAACTTCAGTTTATAAATGTTCCAATTAACAGTACCCTTTCCAGTTTGATTATCCCTTTGCATTCTGACATGGTCATGAGTTTATTCAGAGTTAAGATAGATGATGGATAAAACATAAAAGATTCCTTTTTTCAATTATGTTTCTCTTTTTTTTTTTNCTTTCACTGGCTGGATTTAGTACTCTGACCCAAGTGAGTTACCAAATGTGATTTGACAAGAGCAGGGCAAGTGGCAGAGCCCTGGTTTACAGTCAGAGTAGGATCACAAGGATTGCATGATTGTCCTCTTGACAGATCAGAATCCAGAACTCTATTCCACCAAGGACTGCAGAGAGACATGTTCTTCGGTCCTAGTTCTCTAGAGTTGGCCCATTTCTAAATTTAAGACATGCATGAATATGTACTTTATCTGTAAATCATAATACATTGGTAACTATATACCAGGTTTTTCAGTGTTTCCTGCTAAACCATATCAAAATTTTTTCTGGAGAAATAGGTTCTAACACTTACTGAATTAAAGAAGCATGGCCTGTTGTCTGGTGGGCTGTGAATGCTGGGTATAAAAGCTTGCTAATTCTGTTAACTTCTTTGTAGTTGTTTTGGATCATTACAGTCTGGGCTGGTGCAGGTGTAGTTGTGGTAGCTACATGTCAGCTTTCTAAGTTATTCATAAGTATCTTCACTGTTACTTATCTTTACTAATAATGGCTAAATAGTTACTTCATGCATTTAGATTCTTTATGCCAAAAACCACAATTTTGGAACAAGGTAACCTTCAATTTTGTCCATGTAGAATTTGGAATATACAATTTTTTAAATAAGCCTGTGATTAGCGTAGGCATTGTCCCAATACTACTGAGCAGCACCTCAGAATTGCACAGGCTCATCAGAAAGTGTTTGGAAGGAAGATGATAGTTATGTTCATCAGGAATCATTTCTGCTGGTACTGCTTATGCTGTTGAACATTATTTTGTTTCAAGATGTGAATTTACGTAAATTTCCTTATTATACAGTACTATATATTCTGAGTTAATATCCCATGTGGATGCTGCAGGAAGAATGCACATGGAAGATTTACACCATTCTCTTTTAGAGATCTGTCTTAGTTATGGTTGAGAGTCACTCAGTTAAGAGAGAGAGGAGTTAGAAAAATGTTTTGCAATATCTCATGCGTCAACTAGTTTGCATGACTCCTCCAGAGTGCACGAAGTGTGCAGTGATTCCCATCGTATGAAAAGCAGAAGAGGTTCCTCATGTAAGATAAACTACAGCTTCCTAGAGGGTGCTCTGTGACTCAGGCACTTAATGCTCAGGAACCTGAGTGCATTTGGATTGGGGTGTAGTCTGCTGGATGCTCTTGTTGCACGTTTTTTTCTAGAAAGAATGTATTTATCAAAGAAAAGTAACATTTGTTATGTGACTGTTTGTTGTTTTTGTTTTTCTATTTTCTTTAAACAGGCAGAGGAGGCAGGACTTGCTGTGTCTGTTTTGTTATGTGTGAGAGCCCTTCAGATCAGATCCAATGGAAGTGATGAAATGAAGACATCAGTGTGTAAAACAATTGCATGCCTTTTACCAGAAGACCTTGAAGTTAGAAGAGCCTGTCAGCTCACAGAATTCTTACTTGAGCCAACTTTGAGTGGATTTAATGCATTAGAAGAGCTCTATATGCAGCCGGACCAAAAATTTGATGAAGAAAACGCATTGGTTCCAAATTCACTCCGCTGTGAACTGCTGTTAGCTTTGAAAGCATATTGGCCATTTGATCCTGAATTTTGGGACTGGAAGACTTTAAAGCGGCATTGTCTTAAACTATTAGGGAAGGTAGCTTCTGATTCTGAGGATGATGCAGGTTGTCATATGTCACTCAATGAAACCGACATGTTAGAAACTTTCTTCAGTGACTGTGATGAGACAAAAGAACACAAATATTATGATGGAAAAGACACAATGAACCACCCTAAGGAAAAAGCAAGAGTAAAAAAACCAATTGGTTCTTCAGAAAGATACCAGAGATGGCTTCAATACAAGTTTTTTTGCGTTCTCTGCAAAAGGGAGTGTATAGAGGCCAGAATACTGCATCATTCTAAGATGCACATGGAAGATGGTATTTATACGTGTCCTGTTTGCACAAAAAAGTTCAAGAGAAAGGAATTTTTTGTACCACATGTAATGGAACATGTTAAAATGCCACCTAGTAGAACACATAGACCTAAAAAGAAAATAATTCTGAAAAAAGAGAGATCACCGCAAAAGGCAACAGCTTCCAGCAGCCCACCCCCAGTGTTTCCAGAAAGGTCACACCAGCCACACCTCCCCGAAAGCTTTGACGATGACACACAGGAATATGTCACATTCAGCCAACTGGAGAATTGCCAGCTGCAAGATAGAGACATCTACCCATGTCCTGGGACAGATTGTTCTAGAGTATTTAAACAGTTTAAGTACTTAAGTGTACATCTGAAAGCTGAACATCAAAACAATGATGAGAATGCAAAACACTACTTGGATATGAAAAACAGGAGGGAGAAGTGTGCTTTCTGCCGCCGGCATTTCATGACATCCTTCCACTTGCGGGAGCATGAGCGCGTGCACTGCGGGCCTCAGCCTTACATGTGTGTGTCCATGGACTGTTATGCTAGGTTTGGGTCAGTTAATGAGCTTCTCAATCACAAACAAACACACGATGATCTTCGGTATAAATGTGAGCTAAATGGCTGTAATATTGTTTTCAGTGACTTAGGGCAGCTTTACCATCACGAGGCACAGCACTTCAGAGATGCATCATACACCTGCAACTACTTTGGTTGCAAAAAGTTCTATTATTCAAAAACTGAATTTCAGAATCATCTTGCAGCACATGATATCCAAGTGTCAAATGGGGAAGGGAAGCAAACGCTGAACCTTGAAGGGTCAGTTTCAGAAGACAAATCCAGTTATCTTCCAGAGTCTCAGCTGCTTGAACAATCTGAAAATTCCAATCTGAATGATAACTTGGATCCCTCAGGCTCTCAGGAAATTCCACAGATGAAGGAAGAATTTCTCTCTGACAGTGAAGATCTAAACAGTGAAAGTAATTTCAGCCTGCATTGTGGGGAGCTCAGGGCAGATGCTGCAGTAAGCCAAGGTCATATATCTCCTCAGCTGCTTGGAACCGTGGCTCACAACCAGTCAGTTCCAGGTTTTGTTGTGTCCCAGGAAGGACTCTACCATCCAGCAGATGTGAAACAACAGTGTTCCAATGTGGCAGTTTGCTTTGATGAAAAAAACCTTTCCTGTGATTTTGAAGGCTGCTGTTCCACCCACAAAAATTCCAGAAGTATGCAAAAACACCTTCGAAGGGTTCATCCATACAACTTTAAAGGTAAAAGAAATATGGAAATGAAAACTAAATACTTTCTCGATCTGTTGAGTGATGCTCAGGACAGTAAATCCCCTACAGACATGAGTACAGAGTTAGGTCATAATTCTGATACAAATGCTGACTCTCCAGAAAGTGTGTGTTGTGCTGTAGATGCTAAAGGAAGCAGTGGCCTGAGGGAGGAAACTTGTCCTTCTTCCCCAGAAACATCTTTTTATGACAGTTGTAAAGAACCAAATATTGAAGATAACATGTTGGAACTAATGTTAGGCTTGAAACATTTAAGCTTAAAAAATGCTAACATTCAGAATTCTTCAAGACAGAAACCTTTTCTGGGCTATTCATCTAGGGATGCCAAGTACCCTGAGTCAGCTGATGAAACTACCTCAAAATTTCAACTTCAAGAGCAACAAGATAATTTACCCAGCCAGTACCTTACTCAACTGGCAGCTAAACCATTTTTCTGTGAATGTCAAGGATGTACATGTGAGTTTGTGACCAGAGAAGCTCTCTTAATGCATTATGTTAAAAAGCATAACTATTCAAAGGAAATGGTTCTTCAGCTAAATATGTTCCAGCATCGGTATTCGCCATTTAAGTGTCATATTTGCCAAAGATCATTTACAAGAAAAACACATCTTCGAATTCACTATAGAAACAAACATCAAATTGGCTGTGAGAGAGTGGCTCACAAGGTGTGTCCTAGTGAAAAATTTGATCATGTAGGTTTATGTACAGAGGACATACATAAGAATAGCACTGCTCCAGTGCCTGCCTGTGGGAACAGCGTTGGGTTCCCTGGACATTCGGTCTCTGAACAGTTGTGTCACTCAAAAAAGGATGACTGCTGTTCTGAGACTGATTTGGAGTCCAATGAAGAGACAGACAATGGTGTAACAAGAAAAACGTCTAACATAACTTCTCTGGACAGTCATAGGGAAGAACTGGAAGCAAGACAGGGAAGAGGAAGCAAAAGAACAGTTGCTAAAGGAAACTTATGTTACATATTGCATAAGTACCACAAACCATTTCATTGTATACATAAAAGCTGCAACTCGGCATTCACAAATCAGAAAGGTTTGATTCGCCATTACAGAACTGTTCACCAGTATAATAAGGAACAGCTCTGCTTAGAAAAAGACAAAGCAAGAACAAAAAGGGAACTTGTCAAATGTAAAAAAATATTTGCATGCAAACACAAAGAGTGTGGTAAGCGTTTTCTGTGTTCTAAAGCTCTTGCTAAGCATTGTAGTGACTTCCACAATGAAATCTTAGAGGATCAAAAACTGCTTTCTGAAGCTGAGTCTGCCAGATTTGCTTGTAACCAAGCCCACTGCCCTGCTGTATTTTATACGTTTAATAAGCTTAAACAGCATCTTATAGAAGAGCATGCCAATGAAGAAAAATTAAACAAAGATTTTGAAATCCATTGTGACCTTAATGGCTGCAATCGAATTTTCACAAACTACAGTCACTATTCTCAACATGTATATTTCAGACACAGTGAATATTATGATAGCCTCTTTGGAAATCAGAAAGAGGAGGAAGATAATGAAGATAAAAATGAGCAAAATTATTTGAAAGACAGCTTTGAAACAAGCAAACAGAATGGGAAGCAATTAAAAGAAAAAGCTAAAAGAATTAGCAGAAGTAGAGAAAAGCATTTGCTGAATTTCAAGACAAAAGAGGAAGCCCTACAAATGTGCAAAGAGAAGTCTAACCAGACACAGTATCCCTGCATGGTCCAGGGGTGCCTGTCTGTTGTCAAACTGGAAAGCAGCATAGTGAGGCACTATAAGCGCACACACCAGATGACCAACATGTACATTGAGCAGCGCCTTCAGAATCTTGTTCTTTGTGTTAAATGTGGCATCATGATTGAAAAGCAGTCTTGCTCTGACACAGCTTCAGACTTGGATAAAAAAGGTGTAGAAGTTAACAAGGATAAGTCAGCTAACTCTGAGCCTGTGCAGGAAAGTGACAAAGCACTTGTTCCAAACCCTGCCTGTGATCCTCCAGATGTGAGTAATGAAGACCAAAAACAATGTTCACCAAGTAGTGTGAATTTTGATGCCAGTGCCTTTCCATATTCAGGCACTTTAAAATATAACCACAGTTCAAAGAACACCTGTTTGGAAGAGCCTAACATCAGGGAGACAACTATGTCTAAAACTGAAGATTTTTCTGAAAGCAGTGAAAAAGAGAATAGCTCTTGTTTCTCCAGTTTGCAATTAGAGTTGCCAAGAGATAAAGACCCAGAAGGATGTCAACATAGTGCAGTCAATCAGAATGCAAAAAGAAATGTACTTTGTGGTACAAAAGACAAATTTCAAAAGCCTCCTGTGTCCAAACCATTTGATTTAAAGACGTACAAACCAATGGGATTCGAGTCTTCATTTTTAAAATTTATTCAGGAAAGTGAGGGAAAAGATGACGATGATGATGATGATGATGATTGTGATGAGGTAGTAGAATGGGAGTCTCCTGAGCAGTTGCCAGTAGATGAAACGTTGCAAAAAGAGGGAGACAGTCAAGGGGATACACCAGTAAACAACTTTGTAAGTGACGAAAATGTAATCATAACCCCGAATAATCCTAGGCAGCTAGCAGAGATCCAGCCCTTGCTGTCGGAGTCCTCATCTGCCCCTTCTTTAGAAAATCTGAGGGCAATCTTAGACAAGGCCCTAACGGACTGTGGAGACCTTGCCTTAAAACAGCTGCATTACTTACGACCAGTAGTTGTTCTTGAAAGATCCAAGTTTTCCACACCTCTCATAGAGTTATTTCCAACAAAAAAGGCAGATGAGCTGTGTGTAGGAAGTTCGTAAGTAGCTTTGCTTAGAGCAGATAGCCTCCACTACTGCTGTATGGGGAGAACTTCAAATTAGAACAGTAACTGATACAGTACACACTTTTTAGGTTAGATTTGACTGTTTAATTCCATGAATGTATAATATCTGTCAAAAGTAATGGCCAATTTAATTTAGCTCCCCATTTTTTTCAATGAACAATGCTGATTTTGGTGCTATTTAACACATCAGAATACTGGGGGCTTCCTCTTGAAGAGTAAATGTGCATGATTGTATATGGAACAAGTACTGGGGTACCAGGGTTTGGGGGGCGATGGAGTTATTACTTGACTTGAATGTGCACCCCAGGGTGCTTTGTGTAACATATTGTACACTACAGCATCTTATATTTTTTGAGTTATGAGTTTCAATAAATTACAGTTTTTCACCCATTTGTTTACTGTACAGTAAATCTTTAATGTGCTTTACTTGTAATTGAGTTTGGGACCATTCTGAGTGCATTGGACAATGTTGCTTAAGTTTTATGCATTTGTAGATAATTTATCAGACCAATGAATACATACTGAAAAGTAAAGTATTACATTTTATTTTACAACATTCTCTGTGCTTTTTTCAGACTTGAAAGAACTATAATTAGTACAAGCAGAAAGCACTTATGCATGAGAAAGTCCTTGTTCCTTTAAAGGCAGAGGGTGTTTTCTGAGACTGTCTGGCACCACCTGAGTGTGTGACGAGTGTTGCCAGACTTCCAAGCAGGTTGTGTCACATGAAAGTACCAGTATACATTTAGGGTTCCCTGGTCAGCTTTTTTGACAATGAATGAAACCTAGCTGGAAGATTCACCACAAGAGCAATCTAGTATTTTAAGCTCTGTTTCTCATTCTGTGTTGTGTTTCTTGCCACAAATAGCTACATCATGAGGCCCAGAATTGCTGTCCCCTATAAGGGGGTATTTCCCCATCTCCATGGGGATTCTAATGAGCAAGCAGCAGTCACAGCTTCTAACTCATTGAGGGTTTGGGTGTTGTTGGGGCTTCTGGGTTTTTATACTGTGTTCTGAAAAGCAGCAGTGGAAAGGAAATGGAAAAAAACGTTGGGAAATGTTTAAAACGGAGCGTGAGTATTGGCTGGGTGCAGGAATGATGGAAGCTATCAAACTGTCTAGTGAACTGTGGTATGACCAAAACTAGGCAGAAATGTCATCTTTGTACTACATTTAAGAAAAGAAAGTTATTTGGGCATCCTTAAAAGTTAGGTTAAAAATCATACACCAAGCAAGAGAAATGTAGTTTACTGCCTAGCCTTCCATGTAATTTCTCCTCTAAACTATAAGCTTCTTGTAATGAAAGAAATACGGTGCATCAATCTTCTTGCAAAATTCTAAAATTGGAAGTAAGTTGTATTAAAAGGTTAAATACTTCAACAGGGTCAGACACCCTTCATTGTGTTCCAAATAATTTCTCTCTCTAAAATAATGAAGTACCTTTTTAATGTCAAGTTTAAGTCATGTTTTAACATACTTGAATCCTCAAGGTCTCAAAACAGGAGAAGAATTTAACAGCAAACTTAATAGACATGTGATGACTGCTTCAGGTATTGGGCCAGACAGACCTCATTACCCGCTCAGGGTTTGTGTATCCCACAAAGCAACCTGTACCGTCATGGTTAGCATGAATAGTAAATTCCTTGAGGTTTGGAGCCTTCCATTTCAGGTTAAGCAGCTGTATTTCCACTAGATAACCAGCTTCAGATATGGCAATATTAAAGAATTCAAACGTGTAAAATGCTTAGCTTTGAATAAGGGAAATTGGATGAGAATGCAGGATGAAATGAGATTGAAAATATGTATACCTGTGCCCCAGACCAGGGAAGTGGTGAGACATGGGCAGTGTGCAAGCTTTGGCTTTGTGTAGTCCTAAAAATAACCCAAATCTTTTAAAAAGTAGCTTTGATGTCATTGATGGCTTCCTACAATTTAAAATGTGGTGAGTATAGTCAGGAAAATGACAACGATTAAATGTAAGACTGATTCTGAATGTGGTGATACATTACCTGACTTGTAAGAGACTAGTACAGGAATTTCTACATTGAGAACAGCAGAGAGAGATTCCACCAAAACAACTATCTGCAAGCTTAAAAGGCAGGAGACACTTTTGTGATGACTCCTGAGGCTGGCGGAGTCCTCCTTGAAGGTAACAAAATCGTGTGTTCCTGAGTCAATTGTGTCATTGATGATGGCAGCCACTCCATCCCTGAGCACACATGGAGGGAAATCTGCTCTGTGCAGAACCTGAAGTTTTCCTGAGTGACTCGGGTGTGACTTGGTTTTCTTACAAAATTTGAAAGGTAGTACTGCTTGTTTACTCCAACCAGGAACCAGAAGAAAATTTAAAAATTAAAAATGGAATTTATTCCCAAGGTGCTGCTTTATGATGTAGATACAGATTTTGGTAGATGGACTATTTAAGGTACTATTATTAAAAATTATGTAAACTTACAGGGTTTTTTATATAGTTTTTGACTAGTTACAGTAGGTTTGCAAACCTGAAGGCTTCTAAACACAGAGGTTTTGCTTTCAGCATCCATTGGACAGTTGGCACTAGGCTGACAGGTGGAAATCTGTTTACCTGGGGTAACAGCTCAGTGTGATCTTTTTACCTATTTACACAAGAAAACCTTTTAAAGAGTTTTATATTGATTCCTTTAGACTTGAACAACCTCATGGAATTTGTGAATTAATTATTAGAAAGATTCTGGGATCATGTAAGTTGTCCAGAAATAAGGAACAAAAGATTTTCTACCTGGCATGGCTGAGGCTTTTCTGCTTCATTTTAAATCAGTGACTTTGAGTTTGTATTTACTGTATGCTGTTCATAGAAGCTGTGCTGCAAACTTGCCACCAAAGAATTCTGCAAAATCATACAAAACTATCCTTATACAATCCTACTGTGCTTTAGCTGTGTATTAAGCTTCAGAGTTCAGTTTTTCTATTAAAAATTTAATTCTGCCATTTGATGTATAAACAATTTTGCGTATTACATGTGAATTCTGTGACAATTCTTTAATACCACAAAACAAGTTGCATGTGAAACTCACTTCCTCAGATGTAATTCTTCTTTTAGAAAATGAGTTACTGTGTACATGCGAACCACACGCAGTGCAGGCTGCACAGTGCACGCTGAGCAGATTGGTACTCGTGGTACCTCTGGTGTTACAGAGCCTGCTGTTCAGGATAGGGATATACCACAGGACAAGACAGAGACAGACATCATTTCTGTCTGCCAGGTATGGAGGCAAATCCTGCAATACTCCTCAATCCAAGAGTTGCATTTAGAAAATGGTGAGTCGATTTTCCTTTGGGCTGCACGAAAGCAGCTTGGAGGCATTTTTCTGTGGTGATGTGGCACCCCCTGCACTGCCAGGACTCTTAGTAATGTGGGCTCAGGGTGTTTATACTTCAGTTGAAAGACACCAGTACAGCACTGGTCAGCTTCTTCCTCTTTACAGAAATGATATCTTGCCCATTTCAGAGACCGACAGTGTGTTTCAGTCTTTGAACTCCATCATCTACAAAATACACTACTGTCTCAATGAGGTAATAGGTATCACACTGTCAAAACTGTACAGGTTGAATCTACATCTTTATCCCAATTTCTTCTTGGGCTTCTTTTATCTGATCTGATTGCCTGGCACAGGTGGGTATCAGAGAAGGAGGCCACAAAAGGGTAAAGGTTTAGAAGAGTTTTTACTGTCTGTATCTGTTTTCATGCCGTAAAAGTAGGCCATCATTTTCCTTCCCAAGTGCTACCAGAGTTTGCCTTACACTGATGTAACATTTCCAGCTTCTTGCTTTCAAGCATACAGGAGAAACATTTTGTTCTGCAGTAAAGGGACACCATTGCATTGACTTCCTAAAAAAAATTCTTAATGTCAACAGCAGATAACTCAGAAAACACAGTTCATAGGGAATATTGCTTCCATTTTTAAAATTGTTGTCTTCAAGTGTGTGGATTTTATATGACAAAAATGTGTTTATTTGTTGTTCCGTGAGGCTGTGGGCTGCCCTGCCATGTTCCCATGGGTAGTAAAAAACTGTAAATACCTTTACAAAGAGAGACCTTCCAGACCAACTTCTGTCTTTCTAGCAAGGCTCTCAGCAGAGCCAACAGGTTTTTCTTACATACTGTTTTCTGCTCATCTTTGCTTGTGCAAAGTCTTTAAATTTTATGATGCTGGTAAAGCCTTGTGACACTGTTTTGCAAATTCTGAATCTTGGCTGCAGTGAACTGATTGAGAGAAATTCAATTTCCAGTTAAGTCCTCACATATCTTGTCGAGAATCTGCGCATGGTTATGACAGAAAGCAGAGGAGGCTGAAATGAAACCACCTTGCCTTGGCCTGGCCCTGTCAGGTGCTAAGCCTGGTCTCCCCCCTGAAGTTTACAGCTGGTGTCAGCTCTCCTGATTCCCCACAGCAGTATTCCCTATGCTCACATTAGTTTGGAGGGAGTGAGGTGGGATAGGAGAGCTGTTGATTTTCTTGAAAATGTCTTAAGATTTAAAATTATAGAGAAGGAAGTAGGTAAGGGATTAGTCAGGATCCAGTGCAGTGCCAGGGAGGCTTCTGGTGTGGCTCTCTTGGATGAATTTCTAGACCTTCCTCTGTGAAAGGAGAAAAGTGCCAGCCAGTAGCAGGGCTCACTGGAAGCAGCACTTTCTCATCTACCCTGTTCTTCTGCAGGGATATATCAGGTTACAGAAAACGCTGGGCTTCAATATATTTGACAGGTCATTCTTCTAAATAGTTTTAAAAGGGTAACTGATAGACAATGAGAGAATTAAATTGGCATTATATTACTAGAAGTTAATGACTAAAAATCCGCAGACATGTTGTTATACTTTAGCCTGGTAGAGATTAGATGAATGACTGATAATAAAATACCGTATCTAGAAGTGGCTAAACGTTATCACCCCTCTTACTGCATCTTTGTCAGATTACACAATCCGCGTGTTCTGCGTGGCGTGTTTGTCCCCAGTGCTGCTGGGCAAGCTCTGGATTTCAGCAGCATCGTGCTGTCTTCACGGAGCATTACACTGACCAAATCTGAAACGGGTGTTTCAGCTTTAAATAAATCAGCAAGTACTAGAGTAGTCAGTGTTAATTTTTGTACTTCTCAGTGTTTCTGTAAAAGGGTTTGGACAAGTACTAGCGAGGCTTTATATGCATTACTGTGCGCAGTCTGAGTAACTTATACTGAAGACAAGTAATTTATGTATCTGCCCAGATCCTCGCCATGTTGCCCCCCACACGCCTCGACCCAGCCCTGCGGGCGCCTGACTGGGGTGGCCGNGCGCCCACACGGAGCCCGCCACGGCCGCCCCTCAGGGCTGCCCCGCCCCGCCCGCGGCTCCTCCGCCCGCCAGGCGGCGCCGCAGCGTGCGACGTGTGGAGCGGTCATGGCGCTGCCCGGCGACCTATGGGCAGAGCTGCCGGCCGAGCGCCGCATCTTCTTCTCCGTCCTGCTCTTCTCGTGGGCCGTCTACCTGTGGGAGGCCTTCCTAGCGCACCGGCAGGTCGGCAGGGCTCTGGCGGGGACGGTCGGTGGCGGGCCGGGGCTGTACTGGGCCCGGGGCGGCCTCACGTGGAGGGGGACCGGGGCCGGAGCCGAGCGACGCGGGGCCTGCCGCCTGCCTGGGGAGGGCTCGGCCCTGTCCCGGGGCGCGGCCTGAGCACGCTGTTCCGGGTGGTGGGAACACTCACAGCAGCGAGTTGGGTGAGTGCGGTAGGATCACCGGCGGCTCAGCACCCCCAGCAGCTCGGTCCTCCTCCCCGGGACAGCTGAGAGAGAGCGGTATGAGCAAAAATGAGGAAACGTCTGAGTTGAAATAACGACAGTTTAACAGGTGAAGGAAGGAGGAGGGAAACGCCGCAAGCGCTGCACAGGCCGTCGCTCACCACCTCCCCGAGCGGGCGATGCCTGGGCAGCTTCCGAGTGCTAGCCACCCTGGAAGGCACGTACCAACCCCCTCTTCTTATTGCAGAATGCAGCATAGAAAACGGAGTGTCCCTTTGGTCAGGTCCTGTCTGTCCCCTGCCAGCCGCTTCTCCATCCGCGGCCTGCCCACTGGGTCAGAGCAGGGCCACCCCTGGCAGGTTTAGCAGCAGCCACACATCGGGGTGTTTCCTGCGCCAGGAATGCGGAGCATCCGCGCGCACACGCCAGGCGCAGCGGGGTGGGGAGCGCCGCCGAGGTCAGGGAGCGGTGCTGCCAGCTCCTGTGAGCCCTGGGATCGGGGACACTGCAGCCAGGTGCCCCGGACAAGGCAGAATGTGTTTTGAAGTGACAGAGGGTAGGAGCTTTTCCTTAGAGGACAGGTAAGTATACTGAAACAAGACAGCAGAGAGAAAAGACTTTAGTCTTTAAAAATTTTTAAGCGGCAAGTTCTTTATTGAAAATTAAATAGCACCTCGTTTGTGCAGCCACTTCTAGGTCTGTATTCTGGTGAAGTCACCTGGTTCGCACAGGAGGATCTGGTGTTTGGTTTCAAAATCATCTTAGTCGTTAACTGTGGTGCAGTAAGTCACATCCTGTGGAAAAATCAGTTTGTGTGATGTGTATTTGAACTATTCTAAATAAGTTATTTAGCCAGCAATTCAGTTCCTGGTCACAACATAATGATTATGCTTTAGTTTTATATTTAGAACTTGATAGAAAAGAAGAATTTAGGACTATTTATTCCTTTGTGTGTGGTTTTTTCTTTTTTTTAAAAAAACTTTCTGTGGTGGCCCATGGGATCATTTTGTGTGTTACTTTTAAATCTTATTTATCTTCTTTAAAATAGTAGATATAGACTTTAAGTTTTGTCTTCAATTTTTCAGAGGCGGGTGTATAGAACAACAACACATGTACCACAGGAACTGGGACAGATCATGGACTCAGAAACATTTGAAAAATCTCGTCTCTATCAGCTGGACAAAAGTACTTTCAGCTTTTGGTCAGGCCTCTATTCAGAGGTTGAGGGCACTGTAAGTACCTTTCATATGATATTTTTCAGGTACTCAAACCATGAAATACTTTGGTTCTTAGTGATCCCATGCAGCTGCACCATTGGCATTCGGGTGTCTTACGGTGAACACTGACATTTGTAGTCTGTTTTTGTTTGTGGCTGTATTTGCTACACAAAAAGAAGTAATTATTCAGAAAGCATGTAATTTCTTTCTGCAGTGCTGAGTCATACTGCACAACTACAGTGTTACCTTGCATTTTAATTATATTCTATTATAGTTTCTGTTGCAAAATAATTAAGCAGCACGAGAGTTATTTTAAATTGTTAAAATACAGACCTTTCCCTGTGTTTGGAGGAATGCAACTACTTTCATTTTTAGATAAAATTTAAGTAGAAGTTAAAAAGAGCAGCCTGTGAGAACAGGGCATGTACCAATAGATACTTCTGAAATATAAGAAGAATTCCATTGAGCAAGTAATGTTCATATATATGAAAAAACAGAACCATTAAGTTAGAACAAAATATTTGTGTGTGTGGTTTACAGTCTTAGAAGAGAAACCTCTTCTAGCTTAATGCTGAAATGCATTGCTCATCAGTAGCACAACTGTGTCAAAAAGGAATCCTGAAGTGCCTGCCGTTGCAAAGTAAAATTGAAATATGATCCTACTTCATGATGAACCTAAGGAAGCATAAATGTCAGTTATAAAAGATAATGAAAACAGGATTGTAAAATAGAGTCAGTCATGTAACTGTAGAACGATGATGCAAACCCAGTACTCAGAGATATAAGTGATACCTCGTAACTTTCACATTTCCTGATCTCCTTTGTGCTGCTTGACCTTTACTTCATTTCCTTTTGTATGAACTTGTAAGAAGGATGTTTTGTCCATGCAATCTGTTACAGTCTTCTTGTTGGGATTTTTGGTATGCTCAGTAGAACTCGAGACAATTTTTATATGAGTTTGAAAAGTTTTTATGTTTCTGGTTGACTTTAGAGGCACTATTTCACTTGGAAATCAAAGCTGTCTCTGGCAGTGGGTTGGTGGGCAAGGTGAGCTGGAACCGCCTAGCACGTACAATTAGTTCTTGATTTCAAGAACTTTAGCCAAAGCAGGTTCCTTTGTTGTTTCTAAAGAAAATATACATGATTGGAATGAGCATCTTTTGCCACTGAATTTAGTGCCCTGCTATTCAAAGACTTGAATCAGTAGTCTGTGCTTACCTTCATCTGGGCCTGCTGTTGTCATGATTGCCCAAAACATTGTAGCTACTAAATAAGAGAGGCGAGTTTGCCAGATGGACTGTTAGATGAATAAAGAACTGGCTGGATAGCTGCATACAAAGTGATAAAGCAAATGGCTCAGTTTCCAAGTGGAAAGCAGTGGTGGCTCTCAAGGGTCTGCATCTGGGTGGATGCTGTTTAATATCTTCCATGGGGCAGAGCGTACCCTTGGCAGGTTTGTAGCTGACACCAGGCTCTTTGGGGCAGCTGATGGGCAGGAGGGATGGATGCTGTCTAGGGTGACCTGGATAGGCTGAAGGAATAGGCTTGTGTAAACAAACCTCAGGGAGTTCAACAAGGCCAGGTACAAAGTGCTGTACCTGGCTCAGTTCAATCCACGGCAGCAGCTCAGGGTGGGGATTGAATGCATAGATTGAGAGTAGCCCTGTAGAGAGGGACTTCAGGGTCTTCGTAGATGAAAAATTGGACATGAGCTGGCAGTACGTGATTGCAGCCCAGACAGCCAAGTGTGTGCTGGCCTGATCCCCAGCAGCATGGGCAGCAGGGTGAATCTGCCCCTCTGCTTCATTAAGGTGAGACCCCACTTGCAGTGCTGCCTCTAGTTCTGGGGTCTCCTGTCCAGGAAAGACATGGACCTGTCAGAGGGAGTCCAGAGGAGGCTGCAGAAATGATCAGAGGGCTAGAGCACCTCACCTTCAAAGACAGGCTAAGATAGTAGGGGTTGTTGGGAGCTGGTGGTAACCCACAAAAGGCTTTCTCCTCAATTGTAAAAACTTTACAACATCTATACATATTAGCAAATAAAATCCTGGTTCATTGACTACAAGTTACATAGTTCTTTTATTAATTAGTATTCTACCTTCTGTTGGTTAAATTATTGTTTTGCTTCTCATGCTAATTCTCAGTCTTTCTCTTGTGTGTCGGTGGGTTTCTTGGGTCTGTGGTCCATGAGTCAGTGCTTGTGATCTGCCCCTGCTGGAATTACCTGTTACCCAGTCAGAGCTGATTTCAGCACAGTTGCTGAATTTGCATTCTTGGTTTCTTCCTTAACTTGGGGGTTCTGCCAAATGTACTGTGGTTGAGGAATTCAGCATTCTCTCTTCATATCCTTCTGCCCAAGCTTTGGTAACTTTTCCCTGAGGCTGAGATCATTAAAGCATGTAAAGCCCTAGACCTTAACAAGGCAATTCTACAAACAAGTAATTTATCTTTCTAACACCTGGACATCATGGGGAGGCCTCAGAGCCCCTTCCAGTACCTAAAGGGGCTCCAAGAGAGCTGGAGAGAGGGTATTTGAACAAGGGCCTGGAGTGATAAGGCAAGGAGGGATGGCTTCACACAGACAGAGGACAGAGTTGGCTTATTGGGAAGAAATTCTTTCCTGTGAAGCTGGTGAGGTCCTGGCACAGGCTACCCAGAGAAGCTGTGGCTGCCTCATCCCTGGAAGTGTTCAAGATCAGTTTGGATGCAGCTTGGGGCAGCCTGGTCTTGTGGAAGGTGTCCCTGCCTGTGGCAGGAGGATTGGAACAAGATGATCCTTAAGGTCCCTTCCCACCCAAACAATTCTGTCATCTTTAAAGATTCCTTCTTAGCCAAGCCATTGTGTGATTGTGCTTGCCTGTATAGGAAAAGCACAGCTTTTGCTTTCTTTTGTGACATTTTCTTTCTGTTCCATCCCTGTTTCTGTAATAACAGATCCACAATGATTTTGGCAGCTGATGGATGTATTAAGGAAATTAGCGCATCCAGCTTCTTCCACACCTGAGCGCAGAATCCAGACCATGCTGGTGCTTTCTAAAGAGCAGCCAAAGTCAGTTGCCAACTCAACAGGCATCTTCATTTGCATGTTGTTCCACTGTTTCAGCTGTGATGGTGATAGATAGCTAGAAAATAGGTATGTCTCAAACTGCTGCTGCCATTAATGAATTTATTGTGTTGCAGTGATGCTGATGTACAAAAGCCAAGGGAAAAACCATGGAGTGAGTTAAAGCTCCAAGATAATTTGAGCACTGGCCTGAATAAACAAGTTTTGGAGCAGTCTGTTTCCACTTCCTGCCCTTGGGTCAGAACAGCCCCAGGCCATGCTTCATGCTGGGGGCAGAGTGGCTGGGAAGTGGCCCAGTGGGTAAGGGTCTGGGAATGCTGGTCAGCTGATGAACATGAGCTGGCATGTGCCCAGGTGGCCAAGAAAGCCAAGGGCATCCTGGCATATAGTGGGTTGGTCTCCTCTCCCAGGTAACAAGCGACTGCACCAGAAGAAACAGCCTCAAGTTGTGACAGAGGAGGTTTAGATTGGATATTATATTTCTTAACTGTAAGGGTAGCCAAGCATTGGAACAGAGAATAAGAGGACCCTCCTCCATGGGAGGTTTATCTGGGATGAAAAATTGCTCCAGTCTGCCCAGGGCAGAGGTGGAGTCCTGGAGGGATTTAAAAGATGTGTGACTGGGACATGGGTTAGTGGTGGGCTTGGCAATGACAGGTTGGACTCAATTATCTTAGAATGACTTTCCAGCCTAAACGTTTCTGGGATTATATTCTGCAAAGTGGATAGCCCTCAGGTGTAGGGTATGTACATCTTCTCTACATGTCTGTGAGGGTGACTTACTGCTCCTGTCTGTGATGCTGAGCTGTGTCTTTCTGTTTCTCACAATCTGTCCTTCGTTCATCAGATTCCATCTGAAGTGAGATGGCCTTCACTGTCTGGGTTTGTTACTTTGTTAGAGAATAAAGTACATGCTTTATTGGCTTTGGGAACTGCCTGAACTTGAAAGAGGTTGTTGTGGCCAAAGTTGATGAAACTGAATCGCAGTTTTGCAAGCTTTTGCCTTTAATATGTTGAAGTATGATTCATTAACCCAGCAAGTTAATTGAAGGGGAGATGCTGTGTTAGAATTACTAGAATGCTTTATTTCAGCCATTAATTATTTGGGTTTCTTTCTAATTAATTAGTATCAACAACATGCTAATAGCTGTCTTTGTTCAGGGGTTGGTACTTCTGGGATTGTCAGATCTAAAGCTTACAGGTTGATTCAAAGGAATCAACTCCACAGTAAGGTACTGTAAAGTAAAGCACACCTTTATTAGCCCAGCTGGGGGGAGCATGCAGGGGTTCACATTTTCATATGCATGTCCGCCATACTCATCTTACAGAGGTTATTTATATGTTTACAAGTTTGTCATCTGCCCTTATTTTGTTCATTTATCTAAAAGTTAGGGCTTTAAGGGTTGGGTTCTTACATAACTTGTGGTTTTTTTATCTTAAGGTTACAAACATGGCACACTATTCTCGTCCAATGCATTCATCACACACTTATTTTGCTAATATACACTTAGTTTTACTATTACACACTTTCTTGCTATATTAGTTATACTTCAGCTATAATTGCATATTGATTATGTTCCTATTTAAAATTGCATTTTTGTATCCTTTGTGACAGCTCTGCCATTTGTTGTTAAAAACGAACTTCCCTGTTTACTTAGCATGCTTCTCCTTCTTATCACTTTTAAGGTAAAAAAAAAAAAAAGTGGTTAGTCAGACACATTAGCTCACATTCCTTTCTCTTATCTTCTTAGCTGACTGGACTCGGGCTAGGCCCTGAAAGCAGTTTCTCTTGAAGGAGCAGTTGTGGTTAAGCACAGCAGTTAGTACTTAACTTTTATTAATCTTATACTTTATACTATAGTACTTGTATATGAACGTGTTTAAAGAAGTCCTGTGTTTCAGGTAGAATGTAGAGGAGGAACAAACTTGCTCTTACCATTACAAAACAAGAGGAGTGGAGTTTAAGTGCTGAGTATTCAATACCACCATGTCATGTTGGACGAGGAGATGGTTTTCATCAGGAAAGATGAAGTGGAAGGATTGATACGTGGGAAAGACTCTATAACCAATTTAGTTTATAGAGTAGGTATGCTTATTCGATGCCAGGTGCATGGGGGATTGCTCCGCCAAAAGCATGCACATCCCAGCACCCTGCTGCTCGACATATGTCTCGTTACAGATTACATATGCATTAGATTTTACAATGCGCCTGTACATATTCATAACCTCTCCCCACTTCATATTCTAATGAACTTCTTTATGATTACACTCACGCAGTGCCGCCTGGTGGTCGCAGGTTGGGGTCTCTGGGATGAAGTAAGAGACCTCCTAAGATGAAGTAAGAAGTCTTCCTCGGTTTAAACTTTTGACCTTGCCTTCTTGCGCATACTCCTTGAGTCCAAACACCTGGGTTTGTTTGTGCTGGTTTTAGGGTCTGAGAGCTGGACCTCTTGGTCACGGTTGCTTCTCCTTAGCAATGGCTTTGCATCCTCCCTTATATCTCCCTTTCCTGTTTGGTCAGCGCAATAAATGTTAAGTAAGTGATAGACATTGTTTAGCGAGCGGCCTGTTAGTAAATCACTCCTAAACAAGCAGTATACATTGTTTAGCAAGCATCCTGTTAGTTCTTTGACTCAGGGTCGTGGTTTTCTTTGGCTGGGGCTGGTGAGAGGAGAGAGTGCAGTGCCAGGGTTCCTGCAATACCCACACAGCAACTGCCATGTGCCATCGCTGCCTCTTTGGAGAGAGGGAGCCACCCCACCGCAGGTCGGAGCTGCCCCGGGCTGCACTGCCAGTGGGGAGAGGGAGCTGCCCGCTGCTGCTGCCGCCCATGGAGAGACGCAGCAGGACCCAAGCCCTGCCACGTGGCATGGAGTGAGCAGCTTGTCAACATAGTTCCTTATTAAAACTAGCTCTCCAGGTTTAGCTTAGTCCGTTTTACATTGTTTCCCAGCTGGGGGGAGGTGGTTGACCTGCAAGATCCTCTCCAGCATGCTGCCTTTGTTCTCCTGGGCGTTGCGTGGAAGGTAGTGTAGGGACAGCCACCGTTTTGCCTTTGTGTGGAAACAATGCCAGGCTCTCTCTCTTCAGGAAGCAATTTTGTTTGTTTGGTGGTAAATACCGTTGTGGGTAGAGCACTCTCTTTTGTGGCCTCTTGTATTGATACTGTTGTGTTTATTCGCATTGTTCTTGTTTGTTTTCTCAGCCCACAAGGTCCAGCGCTGAGGTCCTCTGCCATCTTGTTTTTGCCCTAGGGGAACCGGGCAATATCTTGCCTTTGTTGGTTAAACCAGTTACCTCTTTTGTACAGTTTTCTTTTTAGCGTTGTGTTTACTGTTGTTTTCTTTAGTAAATTGTGACTCTAATGTATAATCACTCTGAGTTGGGGTTTTTTGTTGTTCCCCTCCACTATAGAAAGGGTACAGTGTAAGTGGCTTTAACTTCTCTGCTGAGCTTTTAAAACCACCACACTTGCTTTGGTCCTTTCCATCTCCTGCTGACACTGAAAATGCACCCTAACAGTTAGGTTGTAAGAGTAAGCCTTTTCTAAATAAATAAATAAATAAATAAATAACCCCCTGCTATTATCAATATTGGAAGGCTGCTTACTTGAAAACTGATTTTTATATATATAGTGATGCATCCCTTGCTAATAAAACAAACATGAAATATTTACAAGTTGAGGTGTATAAGAAACGCTGCCAGGCCCTGACCATGAGCTGCAGTGACCACTTGCTTCAGTAGCTCTGGCTTGGGCATTTCTGTGATGCTGGTGTATTCCTAATGTTGACTGCCTGTTCCTTGGCAGCCAGTATGTCAGGAGACTTTGGGAGCAGGCACAAGGAGGACACCATGAAGCTTTCTTCAAAATGGCTGTAGCAGCTCCAGTACTGAAAGTGAAATTGGGGCTTTTCTCTGTGCAGGGAATGCAGGTGAGCCTCTGCTCTAGGAGAGGAGGGTGGCTCCTCTTCAAGACAAGAGGCTGCAATATGAATATATGTATGTGGTTATACAACCACAGGGCACACGAGCTTTAAGGTCTTCTGAGGACCTTATTGATACAGAATGTTTAGGTCTTAAGGGTTAATTGCTAATTGTGGTCCTGTTAAACTTTTGCAGCTGTCTACAAGACAATGCATATTGCTTACCAGACAATGTATATCGCTTGCTCAACACTTATTCTGCTTGCCAAAGAGAAAAGAAAGGATGTATGGCCAGTGATAAGGAAGGGAAACCGGGACCAAAGATCCTGTTTTCAAGTCCTGAAACCAGCCCTGGGCTTCGGACTTGGAATAGGAGTTTAGGGAGCATGCGCAGGGAAGAAAGGTAAAAAGTTCATCTGAGGAAGACGCCTTACTTCATCTGAGGAAGACTTTCACTTTATCATGAAGTGGCAGTGCGCAGGCGTATCGGAATGCTAATGACTTTTGGGCTAATTACCATACAAAGCGGGGACACACAATGAATATGCATAGCCACATTGTGTAATCCAATGCATATGTAACCTGTAACAAGATATATACCTAGCCAAATGCCACAGACGGCACGCATGCTTGTGGAGGAGCAATCCCCCATGCGTCTGGTACCAAATAAACATACCTACTCTATAAACTAAATTGGTTATAGAGTCTTTTCCGCGTATCATTATGTCTGAGCCAATATGGCAGCAAAGTCTACAGAAAACAGGCTTGGAAATATGCTAGTATTTCACAGGGAAAAAAATTACCTGGTCTCTACTTCTGTAAAGTAAAAATTAATTATTGCTAGATATTGCAGGCTTGTTCTATCAGTGTTAAGATCAGAGGGGTGTCAAAAATCTGATTATAAAACTTGTCTTATTCACCCTTAAAAGGTTCTTGTCATGTTAAAATTTTAGTAGACTAAGTTGACGGTGTGTTTCATACTGCCTCTATGGTATGTGGTTTTGTTTTACAGATGATTCTCCTCTGTGGAGGAATTCCTTTTCTCTGGAAACTGTCTGGTCAGATCTCTGGTCATGCTGGGTTTGGACCAGAATATGAGGTAAGTAGGCTTTAAATTTTTGTGAAAGTATTTAGTCCCTACTGCAATAATATTTTTTATTTTTAAATTGGTATTTAGAAGTGAGATTTAGCTAACCTATAATATAGTAAAAATAACAGATATTTTCTGGTGTGCAAAATGACTATGTGATTCTGAGAACTGGTAACAGTAAATTAGCTTACTTTTAAATTAGCTTACTAATTAAAACAGCCTTATATGTTAAAAGCAAAGTCTTGTATCTGCCTTAGTCAAATTGATACAAGGTGCTTAGGTTTTAAGGGTTAATTGCTAATTGTGGTCCTGTTGAAATTTTGCAGCTGTCTACACGACAATGTATATTGCTTACCAGACAATGTATATTGCTTACAAGACAATGTATATTGCCTGCTCAACAATTATTCTGCTTGCCAAAGAGAAAAGACAGGATATATGGCCACAGATAAGAACGAGAAACCAGGACCAAATATCCTGTTTTCAAGTCTTGAAACCAGCTCTGGGCTTCGGACTTGGAATAGGAGCTTAGGGAGCATGCGCAGGGAAGAAAGGTGAAAAGTTCATCTGAGGAAGACGCCTTACTTCATCTGAGGAAGACCTTTACTTCATCATTAAGTGGCAGTGCGCAGGCGTATTGGGATGCTAATGACTTTTGGGCTAATTACCATACGAAGCGGGACACACAATGAATATGCATAGCCACATTGTGTAATCCAATGCATATGTAACCTGTAACCAGATAAATACTTAGCTGAGCCCACTGACGGCAGGCATGTTTGCGGAGGAGAGATCCCCCATGCGTCTGGTACCATTAAACATACCTACTCTATAAACTAAATTGGTTATAGAGTCTTTTCCGCGTATCAAAATGAGGTGGTGGACTGGATTTTTGGGATCTCTTTATTTGGGTGTTTTCTTTTCACTAATCCTAGAATTGATCTACCTTCTTATCCTTTTTATCACCAGAAGGATAAGAAATTTGAGGCTACTGCTTTTGTTGCCTTTGTGCTGTGGATGAGGCATGTATCCAAATTTGTGATCCAAATCCTTAGTAAGCGATTATAGTGAGCAATAATCTAATCATCACAAACAAGTTAATTCTGTAAATTTATCTAGCTTTATCTTCCAACCAATTTCAATTAAACCACTGACTTAAAACTCATTTTTAACACCCAGAATATTTGTTAGTATGCATCAGTAAATATCAGGTGGTTTTGTTTTGTTTTATTTTTTAGATTGTTCAGTCATTGGTATTTCTGCTGCTGGCAACACTCTTCAGTGCAGTGACTGGTCTCCCATGGAGTTTATATAATACATTTGTCATAGAAGAAAAGCACGGCTTCAATCAACAGGTATTTCAGAGAGCACTTGTACTGACCTAATGGGTTCAGATTGGTTAGATAGACTGGTCTGTCCATATCTGTGCCAAAGATCATTAGTTTTAGGGACATTTCCACTCACACTGCATAAAAAGCAGTTTGTGGCTCTTGCAGGAGTGCCCATGCAGCCGTAGGCTCTTTGTGACCGCATGCCTCTGAGCATACAGATGTGTGTTCTAGGGGTAGGACAAAGGATGTTTCATGCCTCAGCAGTTCATTTTTGGATGAACCCTTCATCTGCCTTTCCTGAGAAGTTTGGATCATCTGCTTTCCTGATTTATGGTCAATGACCAGGTGAAAGGAAACCAATAAATTACTTTTGGCCTCATTTTGTTTCACTTGCTAATTTCTTAAATCAGTCTTTACTGGATTGGAGAATTCAGCTCTTCATTTGTACCTGTGTTAGGTAGTCGTATAATATCAGCTCTGGTTTTCTTATTTACGTTGGCCAACTTGGTTGCACCTGTGTCAGTATCAGTTTCTCATGAGATGAGATATTCTTTCTGAGAGAAGAACCTCAGTCTGGGGCACATCATTAGCCTTTTCTTGCAAGAGCATAAGATTTGTTTTCTGCTTTTGGACCCAGCTGGTATTGTCTACAGTACTTTCTATTTCAAGTCTGCTGGGAAGTTGTTGTTTCACTGGTTTGTTTGGTTTTTTTGCAGTAGAATGACATTTGGATGGGTAGCAGATGTGGCTCATTTTAATATCAGTAGAGATGCTATTTGCCAATTTCATCTTCCAGTCTTTATGGAGGCAGGAAGACTGAGCAAGACAAGACCTAAAAAGTCAGTTTGTTTCTGAACTCCTTATGTTCCTGGTAGATTGATACATTGATGTTTCTTACTTCTTTTTATAAACAAGTAAGGAAATAAGTAATAAAAAGGGCTTTAAATGTACTGATCCACTTGCACCCTTTAAAACAGAAATGTGTAGATCCTGACACATCTGGTATTATTTTGGTTCACATGAATTTATTTAGTGGCATACTGTTTTGCTTCCAGGGAAGACCAACTTAAGAAAATTCTCACTGCACAGTTTTGCTGTTTAATCTGTGTGTTCCCAGTAAACGGCAAGGCTGGTTTGGCTGTGTGTCCCCCCACCTCTGATGTTTCAATACTGTGTCCATGGCAGCTCCTGCTCTAGGCCTTGGGAAAGAAATCTGAAGATTGTTCTAATTAGTCATAAACCTTGAGCTTGTGGCCAGCTCAGAACTCCATTTAGCCCTCTAGTCTTGTAAAACACCCTCATGCTTCTAAAAACCTGTGTGTCACTTTTTTTCTCACAAGCGAGAAACTGTCAGACTGAGAGTGCCTATGGTCATTCATGTGCCAGGTGGTTCTGAGGTACAGTCCTGGGAATCCTAATCCCTTCTTCAGACTTGACAGTGAGCACACTGGCAGGCTAGCATCCTGCTCCTAGCAAGGGAGGAAGGAGTGTTCCCATGTTTCCAGAGCATCAGTCAATCAATCTTTTCTCCATGGGAAATACCTGTTTAATGTATTTTGGTTGTTCTCTGGCTATCACTTCTGATCTACAGTCCTCAAAAATTGTGAAGGCTGGCAGAGTCCTAATTCTTGCAAGGTGCTTATGCCGTGGCCTAGCCTAGCCATCCTTTTGACATTCAGAATCCTTGAACACACATCAAATGCCATATCTCGCTCTTGTTTCTCATATCAGTCCTGAGTAGTCACATCAAGCCTACACCTTGATTGCTTCTCCTGCCTTAGTGAGGAGTGAGTTTGGTCTTGTGCAGAATCGGAAAGCCCTTCATGTCCAACACTCAAAAGTCCAAAGACTGTCGGTAGAATTAGAGCCATTCGTCAGAGTAGCTGATGGATGGAGAACTTGACTTGATCAGGCCCTGCCTCTCTACAGAAGGAAAGTGTCAAATACTGCACTTAACGGCTTGGGCTTCTTTAAAAGAGCCTTGAGAGCTTGCAGAATCCACGTGGTTTCATTGCTGCTTTAGGCAAGGTAAGCAGTATTCTGGGTATATTGGAACATTTATGCCTGAGAGCAGTGCCCTCTGCATGCTTCACTGTTATCAGTGCCTAATCAAACAAGAAAAGGAAGATTTGGTACTGACAATGGAGATTAAATGCTTGACTGAGCTACCTCATGGTCTTTTACAAGGGCTTTTTCAGGGCAGTGGTTCTCATGCTGAGAGCTAAGGGCTGAGTCCACATCTTAGGTACCAGATGTCTTAGTCAAATCTCTGTCTCTCATTTCAGACTAATGGGCTGGGTCCCTTAGTGAATAAGCAAAATTCACACCTGGTACAAGCCCAGAGTTTTGAATTTCCAGCAATGATTCTCA
The DNA here is from genome assembly GCA_013400735.1 of Pomatostomus ruficeps. Taxonomy (NCBI): domain Eukaryota; kingdom Metazoa; phylum Chordata; class Aves; order Passeriformes; family Timaliidae; genus Pomatostomus; species Pomatostomus ruficeps. The sequence continues at coordinate 128,019 of VYZT01010498.1, forward strand.
GCTGATCTTCACATAGACTCTTCCTTGTGTAGGAGTGGCTTGCTGAAAATGAGGATTTTTCTCGAAGTGACATTTGCCTTAGGAAGCAAGAAAGAGACTCGGAAAAAATGAAAGACACCATGCAATTTCCTAGCTCTACTCCTCCTAGATTGTGGAGCTGGAAGTAAAGAGAGATTTAAAATGAAAATACAAGCTAAACAGAATGTAGTTGACCTGTTTTTCTTTCTACACAAGTTCTTAAAAGTAGTGTGGGCTTTTCAGTTCAGCCTTGTTTGAAAGATCTTTACATACTAATCCTTTAGAGCTTGATGGGTGTCTAATTGTGTTGCAGAGTCACTAGATCAGATTCATTCAGGTAGAGGTCTTTGAAATTTCTGTTGCTTCTGTTAAGTTATGTGAATTTTAAAACTTGAGATAGCTACTTGAGTAGTAACTGCATGTCAGTGGAAGCTTAGAGTAGAATGCTCAATGTACTGCTGAAAATCTGTAATAGGCTTTCCATATATTTCCAGTTAGGACATTTAGCTTAGTGGTAACTGAAAGTTAAGACGAATTGGGGCAGCTGTTAAATGAAAGAGAAAACATTTTACAGTAGCAGTGTTTCTTTGGGAGTTTCTTATTTTCTAAGAATCCATAATGTCTGGGATATAGATTGGTAAAGGAAGTAAGGGACAGATAAGCTTAAATTTTTCCTTCCTCCTTTAATCAATGTGCAACACAAAATAAGGGTTTAGGTCAGACCATAGTAAGGAAGAGTGCATCTGCATGGGCTTGAGTCTATGTGGTTGTAAGGAGCTACAGGGAGAGCGCCTTTTTGACTGACTCCGATTTTCTTGTGACACTGGCGTTGCTGTTTTACCATTTGTCTTAACTGAAGGGATCAGTTCACTAACCAGAATGGCATATAAATATTTACATTGACATATCACTGACATAATTTATCCTTTTTTTGCAGACGCTGGGATTTTTTTTTAAGGATGCTATCAAGAAATTTGTTGTGACTCAGTGTATTCTGTTGCCAGTGACATCCCTTCTGCTTTACATTATTAAAATAGGGGGAGACTACTTCTTTATCTATGCTTGGCTCTTCACGTTAGTTGTTTCCTTGGTGAGTATGAGAAGGTGTTTGCGTTTCTTCCAGATTCCAGCTTACTGACATGGCTCAGTATGCTGAACACAGCTGAATCTAAATCTTCTGTGAATTTTAATGCCACAAACTTTAACAGAATGTCTTGCTCGTAATGTAATTGTTCAGGAATAATAGCTCATATTAGTTGTCCACATGAATGTCATACATATTCAATCTATTGAATAGTGGAGTGTCTTCATCAATTGGAAGATAGGCACTGAAAAAGCTTTAGAATAGGTACTGGAAATACAGCACGATGTGGTGATAGGTTTTCCTTTCTCTTAAATATAGAAAGGGCACAAGACAAGTGCCAGCAGATTGGCCAGACAAAGCAGACTGTGCCTTGGTCAGTGGTGTTTCCATTGAGCGTTTCTTGTAGATTATTGCACAGGCCTCAGTGCATTGCTTGGTATTAAGGGAAGTAGCAATGTTGCATTGTTTTGCTTATAGAGCTGCTTTCATACACTGAATTGTAGCTGATGTTTTTAGGGTTTATATAAAAGGAACTTTTAGTCTATATCATAAGTATTTGATACTTTCTGTTGTTACTCTGAGGGCTGTATTTTTTGTCTCTTTCAGCATAGTGCTCTATTGCCTTTTTGCTCAATATACAAACCAGTGCTCACCCAAGGCAGAAATTACACACATACTGTTGTATATAGTCATTCATTTTTATATTAAAAAAGCACCTTAACAAGTAAAATAATTAATTACTATGTTACAGTGGTGTAATAAACCTGCCATGTTAGCCCAGCAGTAAATATGGGTCAGTCAATCCCTAATTCTCAGCTGAAGTTCAGACTTCCAGGTTGGAGTGCACTATCAAGAACATTTTTAGGAATACTTGTCTAGAAAGTCATGATAGTTTTCTATCTTAAGTGTCTCATTCATGATTTAAGTAAGTGTTGCTTTTTATCTTCTCCCTGCTTCTAGATTCATATCACTTTTTTAGCTTTCTTGGACTTTTGGTTTGTCAGGTTTCTCTCTAAAGCAGAGGCATTAGCTGGTCACATCTGCACAAAAATGTGATGATAATACTATGTGGAAGGCCACTGCAATTAACACAGGAAAATCTGATTTTCCACTTGGTTAATCTGATAGCTGCATTGATTTTCTCACATATGACAACATGGAAGGATTTGTGGCTCATTTTAAGTCATGATGGCAAGCTTTTTCATAATCCTGTTTTTATGAGATACAGATCTCATTATCATAATTGTATTTCTTGCTTACTAGTATTTTTGCTTCATTGATGCTTAACTTGTAACTGAAGAAAAACCTGTGTGTGTTAGTAGATTTCTGTATGGCCACTAACTCTGGCACAGTGCAGTCCACCAACGTGTGTTTCTGAGGGGCTTGATGACAATGGTGCAATAGCAGAAGTGCCCCACTTATGTGGTAAATTCAGTTAGAGATTGCTACTTTGAATTCTTTCAAGCTTTCGTTTTTTGGCTTAATTATACAGTGTTTCTGTTGTTTTGTTATGCTGGATCCTGCTTTTTCTAGTCCAGGTGTCCTTATGCTCTGACATCTTCCCTTTTTTTGTCTTTGAATGCATTCTGAAAAGTCAGTGTTAGGTGTTAGAAATGCCAGGTCACATGTATTGAAATTACTGTTACAGACAGATTTGTGCAGACAGTGGTTCTTAAAGAAACTGGTTTTTTTCTTGCAAGTTTTGATTGGCAACGCACTCTTAAATCCTAACTCATCATTTGAGCTACTTCTCTCTCAATTTGCATGAAATAGTTCATACGTACAGACTTTTCCAGTGTGGCCTTATTATTTGCAAAATTGGATATTAGTTCTTTATGTGATATCCAGTTCATATGTTAAGTGTTCAGTCTTAAAGGCTTTAAAGACTTGCTCTTTCATAGAAGGATTAAGATGAAATTTTAAGTAGTAGTTTCAGGATGAAAGGCAGAGGATTTTCTGAAATTACCTGCCCTCATTTGTACACTGAAAATGAAAAGATTTTCTTTATCTTCCTTTCTACCAGTCATTGACTGTATTTATTCCTGCTATCTTTTCTTAAAATATAGATTGTAAAAAATATTGCATGATCTCATATGAGAAACTTTCTGAATGCCCCTTTTGTAGTCTTTAACAAGCAGGTTGAGTAGAAAGATGCAAGTGAGTAGCACCAAGCACTAAATTTCAAGGTGAGAACCAGAACTTACACAGCTGATGCCACGTTTCTCTCTCTCACTTTCCTATCACAAACCAGTATTTTATTTTTGCTCTGCCTGCACCTTCCCATTGAGCTGTCCACGTAGATTTTGTCCTGAGGTACTACAGGTACTTTAGAACCTGATATAACAGGGGTTGGTCTATCTTTTATAAAACAAAAGCTAGAAAATAAAACATCTTGGCAGACCTGCAAACTTCTGTACTGAAAGAATACTTAGCGAGACCCAGTGGCTCACTCTTCTCCTCTGGGCCCCCTCCACCCCTGAGGATCAAGGGCATGCTTAGACAATTAGTGTGTTGCCACCTCACTGCAACTTTATAGGGTTTCAGGCCTTAATGTGTTTAAACAACCTTTGACGTGAAAAATCTTCCTAAGAGGTATTAGATTTACCCTTTAGAGTCTGGTTTAGGGAAAAATTCCAGTTCTATAACTCTGTAATCATAGTTAGAGTTGCATCCTCCTACTAGTCTGTTATGCGTGCTGATATCAAGGCATTACATAAAGATCTGATAAAACCTTAAAATTAGTCCCCATATACTGTATGGTCTGAAACACTAGTCTGGACTGAAAAGCTGATTTCTACTCTATGAAATACCTTCCTGCACCTTCTACAAAATATCTGTAGAGGTTTAAGCCCCTAAAAATTACACTAACAAAAATAACTTATTTTTAGTGGTGTTTCATATTGATGCCCTCACTTGCCGTGACTTCACAAAAGTCAGTTTTTCTGACTTTTGATTACGTTGGTCTTTTTCAACAGTGCACACACTATCAAAAGTCCAGGTACTTGTTTTCATTGAAATAAAACGTATCAAGATAATTTGGAAGTTGATGTTGGATGTCCATTTGCCTCTCGTGTCCTGTTCCTTTTTTGCTAACCAGAATTTAAACTTTTAAAATAAATAAATAAAAATAATTTTGTGAGGATCCAGAGTGTGAGGAAAGGGAGTTCAGCTTTCCTTTCCATCACATTATTCTAGTTCTGGTTTTGTCAACTGGGCTGCAGCTGATGCCAGTTTGAAGAGTTGCAGGTGCACTGTGTAGTGATGTTTTTGGGTCAAAGATGTTAGTAGTTTTGGAGCCAGGAGCATCAGGCAGACAACTGCCTTCACCCTGCAGACAGCTGGGAGAAGGGAAAGAAAACAGGGGACATGAAATTTCTTGCCTCTCTTTAGACAGTTGCTTTGCAAGTTAGCAGGAATTAGTTCCACTTCTTCTATCTCCTGGTTCCTTCATCTCTGTGGCTGAGTATGAAACCCTTCAGAGCTTTCCAGGATTGGTGAGTGCATAGAAGTGACAGCCTGTCACTGATGAGCCCCCTGCTCCCAGCTGCCCACAGGCCTTGTCTTCTGCACTGTTCACACCAGTTCTGCTGAAATGTGTAGGTGGTTTGTGCACCTGTCCCTGCCCTATCCTGTTGCTGAACTGTGAACTGGTCACCAAAGCAGCCCACAGAGAGCCTGGCTGTAGATCCCAGTTTATACAGAACTCTGCTTTATGAAGCATTTTTTCTGTAATTGTGCCCTCTTTTTGAACTTTTTGTTCCACCTTTAGTGCTAAACACATTTGCATGCCCTGTTTTTAATATCCGCATGTGTTTGCAGGTGCTTGTTACAATCTATGCAGACTATATTGCACCTTTGTTTGATAAATTCATTCCGCTTCCGGAGGGAGAGCTCAAGCAACAAATTGAAACAATGGCAAAGAGCATTGACTTCCCATTGACTAAGGTGTATGTTGTTGAAGGTGAGGTTTGTTGGCTTTTTTTTTTTAATGAAAAGGCTTTGAAACTTTAAATTTATGGGGTTTTAGCATTGATTGTGGATACTGTAGTAGGGCAGTTGCTTGCGTTGCTCAGATACTGCAATACTTGTCAATGTCTGTATCATTTTCCTGGTCTTTTTCCTGAAGCTCAGTGCACAGCCTGAACTCAGCCTCTGGTTGGAAGCATTGTCCTGGGTCTGTGGAATGGAAATACACAGCTCAGTCACGACTGGAAGCACAAAAGTAGTCAAGATTACAATTTTAGAACTGTGAAACAAAGGGAATAGCTTTTTAACTTTTCTAATCTCAGTTTAGCCTTAATTGTCTCAAAATCCTTGGTAAAACAGTTGAAAAAGTCTTGAAAATTAAAAATATCTATTTCTTGAAATGTTCACAGAGATGGTTTCTTATGCTGTAGCAGGATGGTCTCACACCTTCTGCTTGAGAATTTTTTTCACTTTCTAATACTGAATTTCTCATCTTTTTTTCTCAGGTCATGGAATATAACATGGAGCATGCTAGCTGCCATGTCACTTCAATCTCATGTTCATGGAGTTCTTTACTGTTTGACATTTCCACTATTGCTTATTTTGCTCCTGTCTGAACTTGATTTCAGGGGTTTTCCCAAATTTTGTTTTGGTTTTGTGTCCCATCTGTGAGGCTCAGAGATGTTTTTTATTGACTTTGTGAAAGCAGTATGAGATGGCATAAAGAGTTAAAATGGTAGAAGTTTGCTGTTGCAGAGGGTGGTGAAGGCTTTATCTAGCCTAGAAGCTGTGACTCAAAACTTTGACTGGTCAAATCCTGCCAGTGTTCTGCCTCAGTACTGCTCAGAACCACTGATACACTTGGGGTACATGAAACTCTTCTCTTTTCAAGCCAAGCTAAAGCTTTTCAAGCTTGAAAGTCAGTGCAGAGGTTTGCCAAACAGGTGTGGTTTTCCCAAATGCATTGCTGGCTATATCCCAGCTTTTAACAATGGTAAAAGTACCATGAACCTGTTGTTGGTACTGCAGCCCCTGTGTGGTGTCCTGCATTGGCTTCTGCAGCATGTCTGCCAAAGTGGCATGGAACTGCAGTGGAGGCTGCCAAACCTCCAATTACCACCCCCTCTCATCATCCCCCTCCCCCCTTCCTTTTTTTTTGTAGCACTCTTAAGAGTGTTGAGCCAGCATCATTCGCTTTTGACATGGGGAACTGAATGTGGGAACATCTTTTTACTGGTGTTTTTCTGCACTCTGTCTTGGCTCTTCCCGCTCCAGAACTGACTTCTTGGTAAAATGTGCAACCAAGTCCTTTACTTTCAGGGTTCATTCTGTAAGAGACAGATTGCAAAGGTTCCTTCTCTACCACCATTTAGTGAAGGATGAAGATTTTTATTACATACAGATGGAAGGAAACCTTGCTATCCTGTGGCTGTGGAGATTTCTTCGCTGGGAAGGGATCAGATGCTGAGGCGTCAGACTCTGACCAGTCTCTTCCTCTGTTTGTCTTGGTTTGGTGCTGAAGGTCACAAAGGCCATCTACAGGTTGGGTTCCAATGGAACAATGGATATTTGTGCCCTAAGGGGCTTACGTAGTTCATACATTTATACTGAATGTTTTAAGGCAAATGCCTTCCGACTTATCCTTTGCAAAAACCCCAGGGCAATCCTCTTCTGCTCTCATAGAGACATCTTTTGGTCCTGATGTTGCAACAGCTTCTGTCTGTAAGCAAAATTAAGCTTTTTAATCAACTGAAACTGTCCCCATTGCATAGAAAGAGTTGAGTTTCTTGGCCCTAGGTGTATTGATGGTAGAAACAGTCTATGACTGACCTGACCTAGATAAAGGTAGCTGTAAAAAATAGCCTATTGCAAACAAAAATAGTATTGAGGGCCTGTGTTATCTGTAGTTCATCTCTTCTCCTTATCTGTTTCTAAAGTGTTCATTTCTATCTGTTTTCGTTCATCTTTGCCAGCACATTTGAAGGAATTCTATGTAATTTAGCATAGGTTCTTTGCCTGGAGCAGTGTCAATGCAGAATGTTCTTTCCACTCTAAATCTGAAATTACAATAGAATTTGCTTTTCTTCTTGGATATTAGATGTTCATGACTGCTCTTATGGTTTTAGTGCTTTTAGTGATTACCGCTACATTTCTCTGATGGAGTCATCATTACTTAGATTTTAGAATATGCTTCAGCTTGCAAACAGATCTACTTGAGTTTGTCTACTGTTCATTTGGGGACTTCGAGAATTCCTCCGGAAGAATCTAGTCTGTGTCATACTGTACAGGCTTCAATGCATAGGATTATTCAGATCATGGTCTTTAAATTTTCCCCATCAGGTTCTAAGCGTTCTTCTCATAGCAATGCTTATTTCTATGGATTCTTCAAGAATAAGCGGATAGTACTCTTCGACACGCTCTTGGAAGACTATTCTGCTTTGAACAAAGAACCAGCAGAAGGAGAAGATGGTGAGAATGAAGAAACAAAGTGTAAAACCAAAGTGAGTTTGTTTTTCATTGTGTTATTTATATTAACTTCTCGGTGAGATATGCCTTTGTGTTTTCTAATGTATTTTAAAGGTCTTGAGTAAGTTGCTAAAACTCAAACCTTAATGATTTCAACACCAGAGTATACCTGGTTTGCTAATTGGAATTTCTGAGCCTGTGTGAGTGGTGCATGTAGCACCAGAGATTGTAAAAATGCACAGGGGCTTTAGCAAAATATTATTTCCCTACATATAAAAACTAGACCTTCCTTATAATTGAATAAGGGACCTGTTCGGGGTTTTAGCTCATCTTTCTTCTCTTGGGACTGCCACACCAAAGCTGCCCTTTGAAGGAAATGCTTTTAATTCTCAGTGTGTCATTTTTGTGCCTTTTACCGCATGCAGAGTTTTTGGTGCAGGAGGCATGCTATACAGACAGGTTGCACATGTGCATCCTCCCATGCCCTGGTCAAAAACAGGATGGTGGCCTGGCACCGGCCTCTCCTTTGATGTGCAGCTGCACATCATGAATCTGCTGGAGCAGCTCTTGTGGCCTCAGAAGAGTATGGAAATGACTAAAGCTAATGGAATACTTTCTGAATAACCTAAAGGAGTAATTCTGAGAAAAAATAAATGGCCTTGTGCAGCCTAAGGTTAGGCCAACGTCTAAATTGTTGTTCAGTTCATCTCCTGTTCCTTGACACCAGGTTAGTGTTGCCTAGGGTTTTGTTTGGCAAATACTGCAGAATCGGGTGATGAGAGGAAGGGATGTTGAACTTACCTGATCTAGTCATAATGAGAGTCTGTGTTCCATTTCAACAGATTCTTCAGCCTTTGTGTTTGCTTCTGACTTGCTAATGAATCTTTGAAGGTGCAGATGTCCTTCCTAATTATAGCTTTAAAGCATGGCATAGGGCTTTTTGAAGAGGACAGTTCCTTTTTGAAGGAATGATACTGCCTTGGGAGGAAGGCTGCAGTTGAGTGTTGAAGGAAATAGGAACAGGGCTTTGCTCTCAGTTTTCCTCTGAAAATCTGCAGCTCTGAGTACCTGCTTCCAGCGTAATGCTATGCTTGAGTAAAGAAACAGGATGAGAAGAAGGGATGGTAGGAGAGTGGAAGGCAAATCTTCCAGTGTTCTTTCAGATTTGCATCAGCATGTCTGCATATGTAGAAATAAGAGAACATCACCTCATAGTAGAAATCTTCTGAAACTTTAAAGGTTATATTTCTTGCTGAGCCTTTATCTTCATGAGAAAAGCTTGGCAAGAAATTATATGTGTGTTTTTCTGCTGTTAGAAGGGAATGATCTGATCTAGGGATCAAAGCAAAAACAAATGAGTAAGAAATTTATTTGGTTGTGTTCAGACATACGTGATAATACTTCTGCTTTGTTATTTCCTCAGAATAAGAAACAAGGATGTAAAAATGAAGAAGTTCTGGCTG
>VYZT01010500.1:478-11125 GCA_013400735.1 Pomatostomus ruficeps
ATCAGCATTTCTCTAGCTCTTAGACCATTCTTAAATGGCGGTAAATAGACTTCTGTGATCATAATACAGCCTTGTATCCTAATTCTCCATTAAAGAAAAAGAAAAGATGAAAATTATCTATGGATTTCAAACCCACAACTGTTCTGGTTCTCCACATATTTTTGTGAAATATTTTAATCCTTCAAGGTAACATTTATAAGGCCATCTAAAAAGGCTGGAAAATCTGCCTCCTATGATATGTCTGCAAGACTAGAAACCATAGATTTTGAGATATAATTTGGAGGCCCATGAAAGAGTTTCCAGGGTCCCCACTCAGAGTCAAGCTTAATGCAGGGGTACTTAGACTGACCAAGTGTGGTGACGTGTTGGAGGGATACTCTTACTGTATTGAACATAACATTGAGCTCCTTCCTGGATTTTCGGGTCTGGCATACTAAGTTTATTTTCCAAACTCTTTCTTTCCCACACTTCAACTCTACAAGGCAATAAGGATGTAGATTTGACCAAGTTAACTGCAAACAGTGTTCAAGAGTTTGGTGAGAATTAACTAGGTTGGGGAAGAAACTAAAGGTGTTTTGAATGTGGGCTATTATTCTGGCATCCCCAAAACAAGTGAACTGGCCTTAAGAAATTATAGGCCTTTTATTTTCTGTTGTCTTTTTCTTTGATAGAGGATCAAAATAACAAGGTACTGGTAAGAATTATCTTCATCTGACTTCCTTTTATGATATAAAAAGAGGTTATCCAGGGCATCCAATAAAGTGGTTAGCTGTTGTTAGTTATGGTGAATTTGTGTGGAAAAGAGACATTGAAAATCCATTTTTACTTTAGAGTATTCCTAATGGTTTGCTAAGTTCAGGTTAGAAATTGTAGTTTACAGACCACCGTTGTTAAAATCCAAATAGCAGGAAAAGCAATAATGTCAAAGTTAATTTATAATAGAAAATTGCTTTTATGCAAGTGATTCCTCCTTTAAGTAACTTGTTTGAAGTTAAATTCCTTTGAACATTTTTGTTATTTTAAATTCTTTTAGAACATTGAAAAGAAATGAGTGTTACTGTGATCCTGGCTGGTCTTGTACATATGGTACTCTGCAATCTTTTCACCGAATCAGGGTTAGAGGAGACCTTCAAGATCACCCCTAACCATATCCCCAACTGCCACATCCAGATGCCTCTTGAAAATTTCCAGAGATAGTGACTCCACCACCTTTCTGAGCAACTTATTCCAATGCCTAATCACTCTATCAGTGAAAAAAATCTTTCTAATGTCTAAGCTGAACCTCTCCTGATGTGTCTTAAGGCATTTCCTGTCATCATTTCACTTGAGATGTGGCACAAGAGATCAACACCCACCTCACTACAACCTCCTTTCAGGCAGTTGTGAAGAAATTCTGAAGAAATTAAAATAGCCAGAAATGTAAAATAAATTATTAATAAAGTAAATTTAACATTATTATTACAAACTCAGACATGTCTTTAATACAAATCTTTAAGTGTTATGGCTTTAAGGGTACTACACTGTGTAGTATCATCTGCTGTGTCTGCAAAGCACCCAGCGACATAATCTACCTCCATAATTTGCAATGTTAAAATCTTTAATTTCACAGTTATGATTCTTTTTGGTTTAGGTAGTTTTTAAAATGTGGGGGAAAAAAGGTTAAAATATTTCTTTGCATGGTTTTCAGACTTTCCACAAATTTCTTTGTCACAAAAAAAGGAAAGTTACAATGGACTACAGCAAATAAAAAGTCAGGGCTGTATGTGCCATAATGCAAGAAAAATCATTTATATGAGTAGAGAAGCATATGACTACTTATAAACATTACACTTTATTTGCAATGGAATGCATGCCATGCAACAGTGTCCTTCTTGTGTCTGACAAAACAAAGGTCTTGATGAGGAGGGATGCTTTGCTTTGCCTAGGGTGTTGACAGTAGATACAATATAATCATCCAGTTACAAGTTAAATTGCATTTGTTGCCCGTCCTATCATTGGAACTTGACTGCTGTGAATAACAGTGGTTTATAAATTATAATCTCTGTCCTGTACTGATGCCTGGATGAAGTCTGATGATCAGACACAGTTTATCACCCTTCTGCAGCAGCATTTAGTCCTCTTGGCAAACCTGGTTAGCTTTTTTACTGATCACTGAAATACCAGCTATCAATGCTTAAGAGAAATTCACTGAGGGGGTAAACTCCTGAGCTCCTTTGCGTTACTACCATAATGACTCACTCAGGATTGGGTGGTAGAGCTGCACAAGGGACAGGCCTATTAGCATCTGGTACACAAGTTCTGAACATAACAGCAACAAATTCCTCTTGATTAACTGTAGAAGAGTTGCATTCAGAAAAACATAAAAGGTATGGAAAACTAATGGACTAATTTATCCTCAAAGACCAGTCAGATCTAGTAGGTGGAGATCTGAGTTTAAAGTAGATCTACTGTTCTGTTTTCATTATTTCTTTTACCATAACCCTTCTGTCAGAGAAACTAACTTGCTGAAAGTGCTTAATAAGAGCTTACAAACAAAAAAAAAAAAAAAATTAAAAAATAGAAAAAAAGGAAAAATCATTCAGCAAAGTTATTTAAGGAAAAACATAGGAAGAAAGATACGAAAATGTAGGGATATTATGAGACTTTAAGGGATTTGTGTTATTTCTGTCAAAGAAAATACAGAAACTTGAAAAAATCCTAGTGCAATTGGCTAGTGAAGGTGTGACAGGTCAGTTCTGGTTCTGCACAAGCATGTGCCCTGTGCAAATCTAAACTGCTTGAAAAATTTAATTGACATGGTTAATTTGTCAATTTTACTGAAAAAGGCCTGGTTTTTAAATGCATTTGTAGTATTAGGTATTGAAAATGCAGACATGGAATTACACACACAGGCAAGGCTAATTCTTATTAAAATCTGACCTTTGAGATACACATGATGAAAGATTAATAAAATGGGGAAGTACCCTCTCCTAACAGAGAAGTGGAGAGTGGCTATTTGGACAGGTATTCCTTTTGTCTTACATCTATAAATCTGGGTTGTATGCTTTCATGTTCTCTTTTCCACATCTCAAAAGAACTCAAACCACCCCCCCCCAAAAAAAAAAAAAAAAACCCGGGAAANCCTGATGGAGTAGAAATGTTCCCATTCATTTAAAAAAACCAAATAAACAAAAAAACCCCACCAAAAATACACAGAAGGGGAGAAAGTACTCAAACAAAGCTATTTTACTTGAGTAAAGAGAGAGAGTAGAGTTCATTTACAGATTTGAACTTAAAAGTCCTTCTGATTATAATGACTACTGTGTCAGCACAATGTAACTGTATACAACTGGATTTTTATATCTGCAGAATCATACAATCAACCCTTTTTGAGACAGACTAAACTTTTTTGAGGTCAATTCCTTCCTGACATTATTTTTATAAGGTAAGAAATTAATAGGTCTCAGACTACTGAACTTGTTTTGGTTTCTATATAGTCAGTAAAACAAATATTTTTAATGGTTGTCCTCCTCTTCACAAGGGTTCTCATGTTGCTCTCAATTTTCCTCTCAGGTGTACTGCAAGAGCATTCATTTGTGCTTAAGTAAAAACCTGAAAGAAGTTTCTTACCGAAGAACCCTGTCTCTAGACTAGTCTTGAGAGTAACATTACCTGCTGAGCAGCACATGTCCTGAAAAGGGCACAGAGACCAACTCCTCACAGCTGTGCCTGCTCAGAGAATGGGACCAAACAAGGGTCAACTGAGTAGAGGAGCTTCCAAATGGGTATGATAGAAATAATTACAGTGATGATAAAGCAGTGGCACAGATTACGCAGCAAAGCTCCACAGCTTGTCTTCATACTAGAGCGATCCCAAGCCCCAGCTAGAGGCAACCCTGAGCAACCTGATCAAAGCTTGGAACTGACAATGTAGAGGTTGCAAAAAATATCCAGATGCCCTTTCCAGGCTGAATGGTTTGGGAATGATTCTATGTGCCTAGAAATAGGCATCAACTTTACCACTTTTGTAAGAATTATTCTGAGGTTTTAGTAACCATGGGAAATGGGAGGGGTAGATGGGGGAAGAGACAAATAAGCATGTGTAGTTACAGCCTAAGGTAAAAACAGATACAAGAAACTTCTAAAGTGCAAATAAAGGCTCTTAACTTCAACACAAAAGAAGTTCAATATAAATGTTTCCACTGATCCCTAATTGCTCCTGTCTCTGTTCTAGTAAGCTAATTTATACTGTTTCTCAGGAGATCTCCCTGCATTCCCTTGGGCTAAAAGATCAGTCTCAGAACAGGGTACATTGTGGTAGAGAGATCTGCATGCACAAAGTTTGTGTGAGAGGATGTAAACTTAATTGATCACAGAAGTTTAGAGAAACATAGAATTTAGAGGGTGAAGTTGCTAGAGGGTGTTGTCTCTCTCCCCCCACCCTCAATTTATTCACTTGCCTTGGATAGAAAAGGCTCTGCTGCAGCAGATAAATGACACATTTGGGAAAACGGACAAGTAGAAAAGTGCATATTCTATTCAGGAAAACATTTGAAGTCTTTAAAGTCTCCAGCACCTTGCAGACTACCAACATGTTTTCTATCTGATAATAACTTGTTCCAAGTTGAATTACCATGGTTGGCTGCATCCTATCACACCTTTGGATTAGAAAAGTGGATCTTAGAAGTATTTGTGCAGTATTTCTTGATTATTCACAAGTTAGCTCTTGATTGAAGTAGGCTTCAGCAAAACACCCAGTTCACCCCTGAGTGTAGCAAAAGCTTTGAACCATGCCTCAGGAAATTGACCTTCACAGATTATTATGACCTTCAAACTGTTGCTACACCACTGAAGTGAGCTTTTTGCAGAATGTGATGATAAACCTTTGGATTACTGGGTGATATTATGTCAACACCTTTGAAAAGCACTCATCACAGAGGCATACCTGAAAAAATTATTTAAAAAAACTATTACTTCAGAGCAACAACAGAAAAAATTGTGTATCAGTTTTCACTGACAGCATATATCCTCTTATATATAGGAATATTAATACAATAATAAAAAGGAGTAATGCTATACAGGTATGGACAGTTACAGGAAAGTATTTGCAAAAATAAACTTTTTCTATTAGTACTATCTGCATATTATTGCTATTACTGTTGTTATTGGTAGCAGTATTAATGGAGTAGTCCTTAAACACAAGGACCCTAAAGATTTAGAATAAAACCACTGTTCTATTGGGAAATGTATAGCTATAGGATAGAAAAAATTATCAGTCCTTCTTTCCTAATAAAGTATCATTATAGTTAAGGATATTTCAATAACTTTGGCATGACTTGTTGAAGAAGGGGGCTGCAGGAAAGTTTGTTGAAATTATTAAAATTGTCACAACAGAGAGAAGGAAACAATAGTCTTATTGTACGGGCTGTTGTTGCAGTAAAGTAGTCAGAGCTCACTCAGACAGATCTGAGGAGGCAGTTAAGCAAGTTTTAATCAATAAATTTAGTTATGTAAAATATTTAATAAATACACATGGATTAGTGGTCAACTTGCTACTAAGTTTTCTTGAAAACCTAACTAAATGCATCTCAAATGTTATGTGTGTACAAAAAATGACACCAACTCACAGGTGTCTGGTGTCAGGTCAGGGAGCTATCAGCCTTGAGAGGTGGATTTGAGAGGTGTCCCTGCCTGAGGAAAGGTCACTAGGGCATAGCCAGATGCTGCAGAGGGAGAGCTCAATGAACCCTGAAGGCTGCAGATATTTATATTGTAAAGTGACAGCCAACATCTGTAGTCGGATTTTCTGTTGTGTTCATGCAGTTTTGGCCAGTAATCAGCACAGTCTCCAGCCAAATCACCCTTTGGGGAGTCAGGGGCTAACTTGTCACTGACATCCACCCACAACAGGATTAAGTTAGGTTAGTCCTATATGCTGAGCATCAGCTTGCACTGAAGTCCATTTAGTTCAAACAGGAGGAGCACATCCATCACTGCTGAGTTTTGCCAATTTTCTTCACTAAGGATGTTCTTTTTTAAACCTGCAGAATTTTTAAACATGAAAATTCTAAGCATCAGAATTATACAAGTGAAGCTGAAGCTGTTATATTTTAGATCACTAAGATACACAGAGATTCTCATTAAAAAGTCTGTACACATACGCTTAATTTTAAAAGACCCTTAACTACTCAGCTAAAGAAAAAGCAGAAGAACAAAACAAGATACTGAAATTATTTGGGGATCTCGTGTATTTGTTGTGGTTTTAGTAGAAGGGAGGGGGCCATAAAGATGGCTCCTGTGAGAAGTTTTTGGAGTTCTTCACCATTTCCAGCAGAGCCAATCTCTGATGGCTCTGAAGATGATGGACATGTCACTGGCTATGTTTGGGCTAATTAGAAAGGTTAGTTATGCCTCTGTGATGACATATTTAAGGAAAAATCGAAACAAAATGCACACGCAGCTGCTTTTAGTTAGAGAAGGAGGAGGATGTGAGAACATGTGAGGGAACACAACATGGAGACACTAAGGTCAGTGAAGAAGGAGGGAGAGGAGGTGCCCCAGGCTCTGGAGCTGAGATTCCTCTGCAGGCCGTAGTGAGCCCATGGTGAGGCGGGGTGTCCTCCCTGCAGTCCATGGGGGTCCACAAGGGATGCAGAGCCACTTGAAGTCTGTGGGTGAGGTGCCAACATTGGAGCGGGGAGATGTTGGAAGCTGCAGCAGCCNGGACCCCACGGCAAAAGCAGAGGAAAAAACTCCTCTCCCTAAGCAGGGGAAGAAGATCTTAGAAATGGACTGACCTGAACCCCCACACCCTGCCCCCCTTGCACTGTTGGTGGGAGGGAGGGAGGGTGGGGAGTGGAAAGAAGGGTGTCTTTTAAAGGTTTAGTTTATTTCTCATATCCTCCTTCTAACTCAGGTAGTAATAAATTTTCACTTTTGCAACTTTTAAGCTGAGCCTGGTTTGTCCTTGGAGCGTTTTCTCCCAGTTCCTTATCTCAACTCATAGACCTCTGAGTTAATTCCCTTGGTTTTTTCCCCTCTCCTTCCCTCATTCTGCCCAGCTGTAGCAGGGGAGGGAACGAGTGAGTGGCTGCCGTAAGTGCCTGGCACTTAGCCAGGATCTAAACCACGACAGTATTGTTTTTCATCAATGAGCTAAAATCTACATTCCTTTGTTACGGATGGAGAGGGGGGAGTTTAGACAAGTCCCTGCCTTGACAGGTCTCTGGCAGTAGGCAGCAGCTTTATTGAGGCCGCCAGTACCCCAAAACCCATGCTCACTTGCAAGTTCTTAGTAATGTCCCATCAGGCCTATTACAACATGAATTATTAATTGAATAGACACAAGGAAAAATAGAAATAAGACTTTAACAGGTTTACTTACTACACAACGTAAATCAAAAAGAGCTACTAGTAGAATAAAACTACATGACAATAAAGCTACCTATATTACAGCTAGTGAAGAAAGAATATCGATTAGGAGCCAATGTCACTTACCAACAAACGATAGTGGTGTGTAGAAGTCTCTTTCCTTTCAATCTGAGGGAAGTATCTCAAAATGGACATCCCTGCTTTCAAGGACAACTCTCCACATTCTCGAGTGTATGTAAGAGATTTCATTTTATGAAAATTATAGTTGTCTTTTATAGTTTGTAAAAGTGCTGTGTCTGTCACTCAGAATTTTTGCTTATCCTTTCCCATGTGTTCAAGGCAGGATGTTAATTGCTGGATAAGGATGTTTTCAGCCAAGATAATTCATCACAAGACAAACCATTTGGCCTTACTTAGCCATGTGGTGGGAAGCAGATAAGCTTCTGCCGTATCAGGGGGTGAAAAGTCCTGTCACATTCTTCTCAGTATTGAAACAAGACTTCAGGGCTTAAAAAAATTATTTCTTAAAAATTTTCTGGCACTTAAATCACTGGTAGAAAAAAAAATCACTTTTAAAAAATTGGTATTATATATTCTGATGGAAATTTCATAACAGCTATGAATATTTTAAAAAATCAGATTTTTTAAAAAATTCTGAACCAAATGTACTGATAATAATTGAAAAATAAATTTGTATTATGTCACAATCTACACTCACGTTTCAGGGTTTTTGTAGGAACTAGCATATTTTATAATATCATTTCTTGACAATAATTGGAGTGAAAACAAGGGCTGCAGTGACTCATGGGTCATCCCTAAGAAGTCTGGTAGCATTGAATGGAAAGAGAGATCATTGAAGTCATTGACAATTTAAGAAATATCTTCAGCTGCACAATGAACAAGGCCAGAGCTCCTCACTGATTCGGAAAGAATCAGTGAGGTGTTAAAATATAACAATGTGTGATCTATGGTTATACTGAAGAAATAAAATCCTATTTTTAGAAGTATGGTTTAGGATACGAAGTAGTTGTATCATCTCATAATAAACTTTTACTTCAGACCACTATCCATTAAGAGTATTTATGTATGAAATTGGCAAAAGTGACTATACGTAAACTCAAAATGGTGATCATTCTCTTCATTTAATCTTTTAGAAATGCCTAGGTTTATTCACCAACTGTTCCCAATTTGAATAAAATATTATATTAAACAATCCAGAATTAAAATCCTATATTTTCTAAGTAACATCTGCAGACTGAAATTTTTCCAGAAATTGACTAGACCTTATGTTGCCAAGATTTTGTAATCAAATTCTTAAACATTGCATATTTCAGTAGCAGAAGGCATTCTAAAGGCTCTTGGAACCACTCCACTATTTCTACTGATTTGGCATTGCCCATTAGAAAGTTTAATTTAACCAAGAGTAGCTGGCTTTCAGTAATCGGAAAGTTAATGTTACATTGATTGAAGAGTTATGTTGCTTTGTTCCTTTTTTACAGTTTTAATTTCTTTTTATATATTAGAGGTGATTTACTAGAATTTACACTGGATTATGTCAATGTATTTCTTTTTAGTATGCTAGATAAATTCTGAAATTATTTATCTTCTTGCTTTTTCTGATTTGTTCGATATTCTTCTATTTTTTCAGCTTCCCTTATATTATTCTTTTTCTTGGCTTGCTTAGGATATTCTTATTCCACTATGCAATATAAAGTTTACTACTTTTAAATCCACCTCTTTTGATCTTCTTCTGAGGCTATTCCTTCTCTACATTGTGACATGTTAAGAGAAAGCTTTTTCCAGCTATTTTCTTAGTGCACTCCATCCCCATTCTAAAAGACACCTATTGTATGATCATCATTGCCATCTACTTATAGGTATGTAATGTTTTTTAGTCTACTGCTAATGTAGTATGCTAAGAGTAGATGGTGACCTAAATGTAATTTTGTCTTTTAAACGTCTGTTTCCTTAATTTGTCCTGTTGAATAATTTACTAACAACTTAATCAGCTGTTTCAATGAAAAGTGCAAAGTCCCTTACACATTGATAAACTTGATGCCCAGTTAGTTCTTGTCTGGAATTAAAAGTAATTTTTTCATACCGTATGCACTTCAGAATATTGCTACTTCATATTTTTTTAGTTTTAAAACAAAATAGGTGAAATCTTATACATGTTTACTTTGTTTTTAGATAAGGAAATAACCATGACATAATACTTAAAGATCAATCTACAACACTTGAAGTTAAATGCCTCTTGTATCAGTCATATTTTTCATGTGAATTTGAAGATTTCATCACAAGGCAAAAAAAATTACAATAGACTCCCAAATCTTACTTCTACTTTTGCTAAATCAATAAATGGTTAAACATCCTCTGTTCTGTCCTTACAGCATCTTGTTTTCCATAGTTATGGAGACATCATATTCATTTTGTTCTTTGATATTTGATGAAAAATATATTAAAAAGACTGTATTTTAGTAGGATTTATCTGGACCCAAATGTGCAGAAATGTATTTGGAAACAATTAAGAATACATGATGGTATTTAAAGTAAAGCAAATGAACACCTCTTATTACAAAAGTATGTATAAGCACATAGTTTTTAAATTATGCAGGATAGAAAAACAGAATTCTTCATTCACATAAGCCTGAATTCTTTTAATTGCTTTAAGACTTCTTCTTCAAACCCGTATAAACCACAGTCTTTTTTAATTTACATACCTTTTCCACTCTCTCTGTACTGGAAGTATATAAATACATAAGTATATGTACTCATTTCTGTTTCTCTTGTTGTGTTTCACAGAGATTTTTTAAAAAATATTTATATTTATACCCACTCCAAACCCTTTTCTTAAATTGTAATATTGCTTCTCCTGCCAAAGTATAGGAAACATAGGTTTGTTCATTACCATTGGTGTTAAATCCATACTTTCATAATTTATTTGTCACAGGATATATTTATCCAAAAAGACTGAAAATTGTTCCTTGAACTGTGTTGTCTCTAATTGTTTATACCAACATTTCATGTAGTTCTCCTTTTCTCAGTGGTGTCAAACAAAACAGTGCAAAAAGGAACGGGGGTCTCTTTGCTTTTTAAACTCTCATGGTTTGCAGTAGATCAGCTTGTGCCCTGGGAGGGCAAAAATTAAAGAGACAAAGAAGTAATTCAAGAGGATAAGAAACATCAGTGTGTTCTAATAGCTTGTGCAAGCTGTGCACTTTTCTCTTGCCTCTGTCCTTCATTATTCTTTTCCAAACACTGTCAATTTATCTATCCTGAGTCTTTTTAGAAGCTCTT
>VYZT01010502.1:0-56129 GCA_013400735.1 Pomatostomus ruficeps
ACTCAGGATATTCTATGATTCCAGTGCATGGGGATATTGCCCAAAGGGGGGATCTTTTTGTCAGGCTGAATTTTGGACATCTTCCCTAAGCATGTTAAATGTAAAAAACATGTTTGAAAATATCCTCTCAGTGCTTATTTGCTGTGGTGAGGAGTCAGGGATGGAAGGGAGGGAAAAAGGATGGGATTTTCTCCTGAGTCCAATTTGCTGGATTTGTCAGCCAGGACTAGTTTGGCTATGGCAGCTTCCAGACAAAAAGCTCCACTGTAGTCAGCCTGGAGCCACCCAAGCTCTGCTACTTCAGATCCAACTGCAGGGATGCGTTACAAGGACGTGGAGATGAGAAGAGCTCTGGGACAGGCACAGGAAGGTTCAAGTGCTGTTAAAAGGATTTGTCAGTTCTTGCCAACACGTCTGGCCAAGGCAGGGTGCTTGGCTGTACCCTCGGCCGTCCCTGTGGGGCTTCCACCGGAGCCACCCTGACAGGGACAAGGTTTCACCTTGTGTTGCTGCAGGCAAGGAGGCAGCAGCAAATCCACTTGCAGTCGGTTTATGTGGGAGGGCACAAGCAGATCCAAGGAAGCAGCACTCACCTCTTTGGTCTCAAAGCAATCCACAGTGTAGTCGTTTTTGATCACGACGTATCTGTCCTTCCATTTCTTCAGGTCCTCCGCGAAGTGCAGCAGCTCTGCTTCGTACAGAACTGTCCCGGCCTCCCCCGGGGGCTGCAGGGACAATGGGTGACATTTGAGACTCCTCTGCACTGCTCTCCAGCCTGAAGCTTTTGTTTCTACATTTCCATAAAGATGCTCCGAGGGCTTTTGAGCCTTCAAATGCAATTTGGAGTCATAAACGTCTCTGATTTCAGACGGCTCTACAGACACAAGCGAATTCCTGCAGCTGAGGTGAGAGGCAGCAGAAGAGCCCTGCCTTCCAAAACTGCCAGATTTCTGAGACAGAGCTTTATTTACCTTTCAGCTGGCATGCTGAATGCAAGACCAGAGACTCCTACAATGGTTTGGGTTGGAAGGGACCTTAAAGATCATCCAGTTCCAACCCCTGCAAGATGACTTGGAGTTCATCATCTCCCATTTCTCACTATTTCATTGATATGAAAAGCAGGGTTTTATTATAATATAGTAAATTGTTTCCCATTTCTTTGTAACACTTTTGCATCTGTGCTGTAGTAACTGGTATGCATCTTTCTGAAACTCACAGCTCTTCTGTCACCCCACCTCTTACATCCCACCCTGCTGCTTTGGAGCATTGTAAATCCATGATTTCCAGTATGTTCACAACATTTAAATTTGTATCTTCTTAATGTTGAAGGCTGGTTCTCTGCATTTTCCTCTAATAATGAGATTTTTGTCTCTCTTTTTGTCTCTCCTCTAATAAAAACCAGCATTCCATAGTTCACAGTTCTTTAACGAACCCTGAGCCACGGAGGACAGGATTAATTACATTTCCTACAAAATCTCTTCCCTGAATGTATCAACTCTGTCCCAAGATTTTTCAGAACCTTGCAACCAGCAAGGAGGAACCAGTTTTGCCCAAATGTCCAACTCTTTGTACCAGAAACTCGTGTCATGGTTCTCCTCATACCACAATGAGCAACTAAACAAGACCAAAACAAAGATTGAATTTTCAAAAATAAAACTTCAAACCTGCACCCAGATGCACCTGGGTCACAGACAGGGAATTCAGTGTCCTCCTACCCTGGTTTTCAGGAAGCAGGACTGGGAGTGGCGGTGCTGCTCCAGCTCCTCCTGCACGTGCCTGCAGAAAGCCACGGCGTACTGGCGGCGGTAGTGGGGGCTGAAGTTCTTGATGGTGGCCTCTGTTTTCCCTGGGGTGAAACAGAGATTTCAGTGTATTTCAGGCACTGGGCTTCACAACCTGCAACACAGAACCAAGGCACTTCTCACCGGTGACCCAGATTCTTCTCTTTGGAGAAGAGGCAGTTTCAGGGTCACCTCACAGTGACCTTCCAGTACCTGAAGGGAGCCCACAAGGAAGATGGAGAGAGACTCTGGACAAGGGATGGAGTGACAGGATGAGGGGGAATGGCTTCCCACTGACAGAGGGCAGGGATAGATGGGATATTGGGAAGGAATTGTTCCCTGGGAGGGCGGTGAGGCCCTGGCACAGGGTGCCCAGAGAAGCTGTGGCTGCCCCTGGATCCCTGGCAGTGCCCAAGGCCAGGCTGGACGGGGCTTGGAGCAGCCTGGGACAGTGGGAGGTGTCCCTGCCCATGGAACTGGATGGGCTTTGAGGTCCATGTAACTCAAACCATTCCATTCCATGAAAAGACCACCTGAGTGTACCAAGGGCTGCACAGATCAGGAAACCCTCGGAGATGCATTCAGAGGGAATTTGTTCAGGAAAACATTTGGTTTGGGAATTCGTTTTTTCTTCTAAGAGCAAGCACAGAATTCCCCAAATCCATTTCTCTAAGGAAAGGCGCTCTCTGCCTCTCCCTGGGACACGCTGCCCCAGAGCCGAGGGTGGTCAAGGGGTGAAAGGGTTTTCACAGGGAACCAGTGACGCTGGCTAAGGTTCAGCCATATTTTATCACTCACTGAGACTCTAAAGCTGACTCAAAGCTCTACAAAGGATTTTTCTAGGCTTGGGTGCTGCAGTCTCGTCTTTGTTTTAATGTGAACAGATCCTCAGTCATGCTGCAATAAACACTAATCTGGAATTGTCTCGCTGTGATCAAGATCTCATGGGTAGTAGCAACAGCAATAAACACACTGAGGTCTCATTTCTGAGAATCTTAAAATAATTTACAAGCAATTAACTCATTAACCCTACCAAGGAATTAATGGTGCTTTGCAGACAGGGAAGTGAAGCTAAAATTAAAGGCATGTGCATCTGTGTGACTGAAAGAGTCTGCAGCAATGCAGAAACCAGAACCTGGCCTATGATCTCAGGAGCATCCCAAACATCCTGGATACTGGAGAGATCCCTTTCTTCTTGGTATTAGGGAGCTCCACGCCAAAGGGCTTTCTCTGAGCATGCAACAGAGAAAAGAAATTTCACACCTCAAGCAATTTTGATGCTTTCAAAATTTCATTTTGTTCTGCTCGGCGGGAAGGAAAAATACCAAATTTTCTGTATGAGAAAAGAATGGTAATTCCCAATCCCAGATTTATTAACGGCTTTACACAGACTCCTAGACCAGGACTGGCACACAGCACTCCTGAAATGGAATCCATGGAAGTGCCAAGGCCAGACTGGACAGGGCTTGGAGTGACCTGGGACAGTGGAAGGTGTCCCTGCCCATGGCAGGGGGTGGCACTGGATGGGTTTGAAGATCCCTCCCAACCCAAACCATTGCGGTATCCTATGAATTATTCCATGATTTCCTAGCACGGATGTGCATAAAAAGACAAACCTACATGCCAGCTCCTCTGCTTCTGCAGCTGCATTTCGGGTGTGTGCAGAATTAGATGCATCCCCCAAGTCCAGGGGCAATGCCAACGCTTCCATTCCACAACGCCCTTTCCTTCCAGCCCCTCTAGTGTACCCAGCGCAGAGGGGTGAGCTGGAGCCTTCTCCTTCATAAGCACTAGCAGGATCGCTGCCTTCCACTAAACTGGGACCTTTTTTTGCCCCATTCCAATCCCACAGCAGCACTGGCAGACAAACCTGCTGCCCTGGAGCCCTCTCCAGGCACACGGAGGAGCCAGCTCAGCGTTGGCACAGCCGCCCCACTCAGCTGCAGGGGTGTCAGGAGCAGGGTCAGTTCACCATCTACGTAAAGCTTTCACGGAGTTACTTGTGGGACAGGACCCAGTGCCAATCTGGACTCCAAACCTTCACTTTCAAGATGGATTTTTGGAGACCCACTGATTATAGGATGTGCTTGGGTATAATAGCAGGATACGGCGCTGCTAAAGCAGAATATCCCAGCCCTACAAAAACCAGCCTGCTTTGGGCAGAGGCATTGACTTATTCTCCAAATAAGGACAAAGTTTCCCCAAAATCTTATTTGTAGCTTTTTTTTCCTCCTGGTCCCAGCCAGCAGTAGGATGTTGTTGGCCCCAGCCCCAGTGGAGTTTCCTGTTCAGGGTTTGCCCCTATTTTCCATCTTGGCTTTTTCTTTTCCAGCTCGCAGTGGCCTCTTAATCTGTTAGAGAGGGCTCTGGGACGCTGCATCTCATTTGACTACTGCATCCTGCAGTAAAAGTTTGTAGAGGAAGTGGGACAAAGAATAAAATTCTGGTGTTGGGAAAAAACTTGCAACAATCACAGGAAATACCTGTAATTTTGGCAGAGTCTTTCAATGAAGGCTAAATGGCCTCAGAAGTGTCATTCTTCGCTGTCAGTACTGCCTAGATCAGCTTAAAGCACGATGAGTGAAGGGAAAGGAGCTCTGCAATTCCCAACATATACGTGGGAAATAGGACATCGATGATGCAATTTTTATGTGCAGACTGCATTTATGACAAACCAAAACATGAAGCAAGAGGAAAATGTTTCTGGCTGTTTCTTCCAATATTCACAGTACTTGCTGCAAAGGAGCTTTGCATTAAAAACACTCCTCCCTCTTAAAATGAGAAGGAAAGTTTATTTAAAGAGATTGTGAGTGGCACCACGTGAGGACGTTGCCTTGCAGGGCTCGGCTGAACAGGAATTGCAGCAGTACCTGAGGGTGGGAAGAGAAGCAGCCAGACCCTTGATCCATTGTTCCTCAATGGATCTTTAAACTCTTTTGGTTTACAGAAGATAAAAATATGCTATCTGAAAATAAACATGATGGAAACAGTCCTGAGTAACAGAAACTCTTCCCATGGAATGATAACATGGGGCAACTGGAGATAAAATACTCCAGGGCAGCTGAAAAATGAGTTCCCCTAATTCTTTTCCAAATTTAGTGTGGCTGGCTTAGTCAGAGCTGTTTCTATGGAGCAAGGCCAACTTTCCCACTTGGCTGGTCTGGAAAGAGCGCAGCTCCAGCCCATACAGATGGGATCAGAATCCCAGCAGCTGGGATGTTTATCCTGGGAGGATGAGGAGCCTGATCAGCTCCAGGAGGAGCCTGCATGCAACCTCCTGGTCCTGTCCTGTGCCGGGCCAGGAGTTGGACTCAATGATCCCCGTGGGTCCCTTCCAACTTGGGATATTCTGTGATTCCACGAACAGAAACTACCAACAGGAAAAGACAACTGTGATGGAGGTGGAAGGATTTCTGTCAAATTCATGTGGCAAGGGTCTGTTCCTCGCTGGCTGAGGGTTTAGATCCTGCTCCAGAATAAACTTTGCTAATGCCTCATGATGCATCTCCCGCTCTGCAGAACTGCCCTTGCACATGACCACAAAACTTTAGCATGAGTTATGATACCTCTTTTAAGACTAAAAACAGATGTTGCTGCACTGAGAAACAAGAAACATCTACCTGTTGTCTCCCTGGAAATCGCTAATCATCCCCAGATTTTTTTTCTTGTTTTTCCACTGCCTTTGACCTTCTTAATTGTGTCACCCATGTGGGACACTTGTATGTAAATCCAAGTCATCGGGCCCACAGAATGGCCTCAAACACGCAGCTTTACAGTGTGGGTTTCACTGCTTTTATTGAAAGAACTGACACACAGCTTTTTCAAACAAAGGCACCCTTCAGTGAGTTCTCCCAGGAATGAATTCCTGCTGCTCTAGCCCCTGGCTTCCAGTGCAGCCTATCGAGCTCGCCCTGCCACACCTCCCTGCCCTCAACAACTTGTTGCCATGTGGCCAGTCCAGGTGCAGGTCAAGAAAACCAGGGAAAAAAGGTCAGAAAGCAGTAACTTCTTGGCTGGCATACAAGAGAGGGATTGCTCACACTCCCAGGACTTCAGCCATTTGGAAGTTGAGAATGGAAAGAGGGAAGGACTTGCCATGAAAGTTATTTCACTTAAATATTGGCGTGTGGCAGTAGGATGACCCTTCCAAGAGCAGCAAAACGTACACAATCCTTCCCCTTCACAGCACAGTTGCCTGCACTCAGCATCTTTTGGAAAGGGTTTTCCAAACACACCACGATCAGTGATACGAACCTCTTTGGAGGTCTGGGGGCTGGTGTATCTTCTTACACCATTTAAAAACCCCAGGGGACATGAATGTAAAAGAAGTAGATGATTTGCTGTGTTAAAACAAATCCTGGAGAAAATAAAACCTAAAAGAACTAAGCACTGTGTGTGGTGAATGTCAGTACACCCAGCACTTCAAACAAGTAAAGCAGTGAGAGAACAGGAACAAATCACTTTGTCTCATTTCCTCCACCGGGCCATGAGCGAAGCTGTCAGAAAACCACCTCAAATGATCAGCTGGTTATACTCACACAGTGCTCCACAAACCAGGATGTAACCCACAAGCGGGGACATGCTTTTAAATGATAAACTAGAAACTAGATCAACTATATAGACTGTGTGCCTTAGTGCAAATTGAGCTTTACTGTCCGTCCGTCCATCCATCCCTCCATCCATCCATCCCTCCATCCATCCATCCATCNTTTACTGTCCATCTGTCCGTCCGTCCATCCATCCATCCATCCGTCCGTCTGTCCATCCATCCATCCGTCCGTCTGTCCATCCATCCATCCGTCCACACACTCTTACTCTCACAGCCCAGCAAGGTAGCAGCAAAATGAGCTAAAATAATTCCAGTGTTCAGCTCCTGGGCCGACTTCACCCCAAGTCCAAGAAAAACACCACTCTGATTGAGGTAAACGTCTGAAATTGCAGATGCTCCAGCTAAGCCCTGAAAGCTGGGTGCCAGTACTGGCTCTGAAAGGGGCTGCATGCTCAACAGGAAGAGGGGGAAGCAGCCACTCACCATAAAAACGGCTTTTCCTCAGATCACCCGTTCACTGCAAACACCATTATCAGTTGTTAAATGCATCTGGTAACCAGAAAATCTGTAAAAGCGATTTTGTTTGGCATATCCTGACAGTCCCCACCACCACCACCCAGTGCTCTGGGACGTGTGACAGTGTAGTGGGATTTACGAGTGATTCCCTCTGTCCTACAGTCTTCCTCCTTGTGCACTACTTACAACAGCACCCAAGAAGTGTTTCAGTCCAAGTGCTCCCAGATTTTATGCAGGGAGGTGATGTCAACTACTCTCTTTGCTGTTGAAAGTAGAGGTCAGTTTGATCTTAATTTGTAGAAACAGCATTTCAATTATTCTGAGTCATGACTTTTAGCTGTTGTGACAAAAGGGATGGCAGACACAAATCCCAGGTTCTGATCTGGTTTGCACTCAGCCAAACCCAGCAGCTCTGGTGGAGCCACCCCTTTTCCCCATGCGGGAACGTGTGGTTTTTGCACCTGGTAAAACACTGAGACCAATTATTTATCCCAGCCTTGGTTTGTATTAATGGAGACTGCTCTCAATAAAAACTTACACTGCTCTAACCCCAGTGGCGTGCACACACCCACCCTCCAATTACCTGTTTGCTGGCAAAATCCCTGTTAGTCACCCAAAACGCAGCGCAGGGGAGTGGGTAACACCCATCACACCTCGGATCAGCCTCTCCTCAAGTCTCAGCATATAAGCACTCCTCAGGTGCTTAGTCCACCTTCTCTGTAGGAAAAAACTTGTGAAAAAATCAGATTTTTTCGGAAGTTTGGCAGCTGAGACGGTGTGAAATTTGTGCTCCAGCAGAAGCGAAGCTTCTGTCTCACAGCGAGCTAAACAAACACATTTGTAAGTTCATGTCGACGTGATCCACGGCAAAGGAGGTGCCAAATATAACAGGCTCCATTCCAGCCTTGCAGATCTCCCTTTCTACAATTTTACCCCTACACTTTGCTCTTCCTCAAGTGTTCCGCTACACGAGGCTGAATTTTATACTGAGATGGACAATCATCCCGTAGATTTCTATAGGTTTATATGTTTATATTGTTCTCAGGGAGCTTCAGGAGCATCTCATACTCAGAGGGAGCAGATGGAGCTGAGTGAGACCTCACAAACTCTATAAAAAACGTTTAGTGAAGAGGAGCTTGTGATCTAACTGTGGAGCTTGCTGGATTAAGTGAATTCTGAAGAGGAGCTTGTGATCTAACTATGGAGCTTGCTGGTTTAAGTGAATTCTGAAGAGGAGCTTGTGATCTAACTGTGGAGCTTGCTGGTTTAAGTGAATTCTGAAGAGGAGCTCGTGCCCTAACTATGGAGCTTGCTGGTTTAAGTGAATTCCGAATGCTGTCTGATTATTAAAAATGAAGAACAAACAGCAGAGCACAGATCCTGCACAAACACAGAGTGGCTCTTGGGTCAAATTCAGAGATTCATTCCTGCAGCTGGCTTTCCCTTCCCCTGCTCCCACTGCCCAGTCCTTATTTATGGGAGAAGGAAGATTTCACGAGTTGCCTTTGCGCTTCTGTCAGGCTGAAAAATCCTAATAATCATGAATTACATAAAGGCCAGTGCTTGTGGTTAATCAGGCCGAAACAAGCCAAGGTTTGATTAACACCGTGTCAGATAAGCTTATCTCAAAGGCGGCTGGAATCTCTCCTTTCTTGGTACTGGGGTCAGAAGCAGCAATTCTCTGTCTAGAAACAATTACTCATGGTCAGACACAACTGGAATTAGGTCTGACAAGACTTTATTTATAAGTTTCTTTCACAGCACCAAAAGGACTCAGGATTTAATAACCAAACGAACCCAATCTAATTCCTGGGGGATCACATGAGACTAAATTATCATCTGTGGTAAATAAATTTGGTGAAGGTCAAGAGTTTTCAAGTTTTGGGGTTTTTTTCAACTCCCTGAGCCGCAAGTTGAGCCTCTCCTGGGGACACAGACACCAGGCACGTCCTGAGCAGCTTTCTCCAATCCAGATCTCAGCACCACGTTACACGTCACAGGAGGTCACACAAAAATGTTTCTTGGGAATATTTAAACAGCTTTCCAAAAATGTAAGCCAGTGCTGCAGCACCCTTTAAATCAGGATGATGTGTTCCCCCTTCCCTCCCTTTCGGGTGACAGTTACCTCACTGCTCAACCATCCACAAGACAAAATAAGAAAAAGACACGGAAAACTGAAATAACCATCTTCATGGCATTTTGAATGAATATATATACATATATTTATATTTATACAGACACACACACCTTCAAAAAATTAATTTCACGCAATGCTTGGCGTGTGCTCATACAGAGCTGGGAGGTATTCTTACTAATCACTTTTTTCTTAATTACTTTGCTAAATTATGCCACACTACATGGCTCTATCACAGAATTACTCCAGGCAGCACGACGTTGGTCAAAGCTGTGAGTACACACCCATCTTTCCATGAGGGGTTCATTTGTGCTGAGGTTTCCTTACCTTAAATTCTCTTTATTCCCTCACCATTCCAACTCCTTTCTCCACCAGCCCAGGTGGACTCCTCAGAGTGCCGTATTTCCCTCAAAGGCATCACTTTTTAAGCACCCTAGCTAGCAGAAAGCCATTATTCCATGGCAGGATTTTGTTCCATTTCTCTTCAACAAACACACAAACCCCACAAAACAGAGTAACAAAATGAGGATAATGGGAACATTGGAGCCTCTTTTCTTGCAATTTCCCTCATTAATTCCAAGGAGTTTGCTTCTCTTTTGGCTCCCCTGTACACTGAAAATGAGTAAATATCATGATTTGCAAAGGATTTTCAGCTAAGCCTGTGTGCAAATGAGGGGTAAAACCAAACCTGATCTCTAAACTAAACAGAGGTCTCCCAGCAAGGACATTAACGACCTCCCAACACCGCAATCACAGGAAATCATTTCAGCCTCAGAGCCCCTTTCTGCCATTCTGAACCCCACAACAGCACCTGGGTGAATACACAGATTTTAACCCAAACAAGCAGCACCATTCAGATTTTGGAAGCTCAAGGCCATACCCACATCACAGCTGTGCCAGTTGGACCCATTTTCCAATTTCACCTTTGCTTTGCTTGTGCCAACACCTCCTCGCCTTGGTCCTCTGTAGGGCAGCAACTGTGCGAGGGCATTTTGAGGGGGACAAAGAGCCAACCCTTTCTGAAAATCAATAATTGATTTTATTCCTCTTCCCCCTCTTTTGAAAATGACAAAAAATATATATATATATATAAAATACTGAGCTTCTAATAAATTTTATAATACAGAAAGATGAGTGTGCAAAATGCAATTCACATTCCAAAGAATTTTTTTTTACCCTACCTCCCATTTTACACTGAGCTTGAACAACAAAAATGCAAAAATTTTTCCTCTGCAGTGTAGATTTAGCCATTTGTTCAGGCTCTCACTGCTTTCATGTTATAATACTGGAATATGACTGCAGGAAAATGTCCCTGTTGTCAGAGCAAAATATTGGGCAGAGGATGGGAAAACTTACTTTATAAAACTTAGAAGGTCGAGTGAAGCTTATAAAATCTCTTTAATCTGTCGTATATTTTGTTGCTACAAAGCTTATAAAATCCCTTTAATCTGTCGTATATTTTGCTGTTACACAGCAGGGTGATACAATGGGATGCCACACGGACTTTGCTGGCCACGCAGATGCCACAGCAGGAATTGTTCAAGGCTGACACAACCTGCAAGACAAAAATGTTCCGCTGCACTACAGGGTGGTTAATCCTTCAAAGCCTTAGCTACGACAAACTGGACAAACTCTCCTTGCTGGTAGTCAAAAAACATGACTTGAACATAACTAAATTATGTTAAAAATAACATTATAGCTCTATAAAAGTTTGCTAAATCTGTAGAAATAAATTGATTTTAAAAAAGGATTTGGAAGGAACACTGCCAAGCATTAAAAGGGTTTATACCCATGCAACTGAAGGGCTCCCCTTTCACAAAAAATTCCTGATGGGAATGTCCCTCAGGAAACCCACGCTGCTCACTGGACTTTTCACTCTGCAGAAGAGACAGGAGGAAGCGCTGGCGCCTCGTCCTGTGGGAAAGGTTTCTCACACGGCTGCTAAAAAGCATCAATTAAGGTACAGAGCTGACAGGACAGGTGTATAATTATTAAACGAGGCTGCTCACCCACGCCTGTGTAAGACGGTTCTTTCTGGGCTTATTACA
Organism: Pomatostomus ruficeps; assembly: GCA_013400735.1. NCBI lineage: Eukaryota > Metazoa > Chordata > Aves > Passeriformes > Timaliidae > Pomatostomus > Pomatostomus ruficeps. The sequence continues at coordinate 11,029 of VYZT01010502.1, forward strand.
GATGGGGAAGGGAAACTACAGCTCTGTGATGCAAGAGTTCAGCTTTGTAATCCAAATAAACACTGGGAAGCGGTACCAGAGCACCAGCCCCCGATGCAGGCTCCTCCAAGAAAGGGTTGGCACGAAGGGAGGAAGATGCACTGATGCTGCTGGGAAGGGAGACCTTGACCACATCTCCTCTCGCTCCTCACTCCTGGTCTGGTGCTCTCGCTCACACTTTACTCTGACTCCCCTACGGTGCTGCTGCTGCTGCACCAAAGTCCCACTTCACCCTTTTGCTCTCTTCCAGCTGTGAGATGAGTGCAGAAGGAACAGAAGTGCCCTCTTCCCTCGTGAAACCGATGAGATCACTCCGAAAGCCCCTGCTAAATCTGGTCCGGGGACAATCCACAGGAAGAAGCAGAGAAAAAGAGAAAAATGAAAATAAAATAAATGGGAAAAGACAAACAGAAGATGGGAGAGGGCCCTCTGGCTGCCTGGGGCTCCTCAACAAGGGAGACCAGCCAGTGGCCTCCTTTTCCCTCTTTTCTCCCACTCAAAGTTGAACAAGGCCATAATCAAGATCCCAGTATTTCCAAAGCACTGTAAAAGAATAAAACGAAGCGCTCTAAACATTTTGGGGTTTTTCTTTGGCAAAGCTGAAAGGACCCATTAAACTTAATTAATCATTCATTACTTAGCGGAGTTCATGCTTTTGATCCCTTCTAAATTAAAGCTGGGACCTGACTAATAAAAATACACCTTCTGCTAGCAAATTGAGAATAATTCCTGAAATTTTATCTGAAAAGAGGTCAAGTAAAAATCGAAACAACCCCTAACTTTCTGCAGCTGCAACAGGATCAAAGATGAAGGATTATCTTTACATTCCCCAGGCTTGCTGTTCCTACACCCATCCCACACCACCAGAGGTAGAAATATTCCCAGGTCACAAGGACATAGGTTAGGGGAATTTAAGGAAAAAGGGAAAACGAAGAATATGTTCAGAAAGAATCTGATGTAAATGCCACAGACGACACACACAGAGGAAGACTCCTGTCCTGTGCAAGTGTGGGGGTTTAAGGCCTCTTTGTCCCGGCACACTGATCAGTATTTATTTTCTTTTCCAGGCTGCTATTTTTAACTATAACTAGGAGAAAGGCCCGAGTCCCACTGAGTGTGTGACTGCAGCCCCCAGCCAGGCACAGGCACGGTGTCACTGTGACGGGAAGGTGGTGACACACAGCTCCGCAGGTCCCAGTCGCCTGGTTTCCTCCACGGGGCTGGCGTCACCAAGAGCCACTTTTATTCACTGAAACCAGCTCAGAGGGGTTCCATCCAGCCACCCGACAGTGCCAAGTGCTGTGCATTATTCTTCTTCCTCCTGGACTGCTTTCAGTTCCTCAAGCACTCGTGAAAGCATCACTGAGAAGACAATAGTTACCACTGGTGTTTGTTTGCTCCATTTCTAAGAGGACTTCCCGGGAAGAAGCTCCACTCAGCTATTGTCCCTCTCACTAAAGCTGTGCTTGAGGCTCCTTGGCTGCTCGGCTCTTCCGCCCCAATATTTCAACTCTCCTTCCTTCTTGAAAAAAAAGGAGCTAAGTTGCCTCATTTCCTCTCCATTTATCTTTCACGTTCAGAAGGGCTTGTGACAACATGACTTGAAAGGAAAAAGCCAAATCCAAACCACCTTGTCCCTGTGCTGTGTTTGTATAGTGGGGCCACGTGAGGCCTGGGCTCAGCAAGGCAGCTCGGCAGGTTATTATTAAGAAGAGGAAATTTGTTCCTGAGGATTTATTGGGAAATAGGTCGGTGAGAGCTTTCCCGCTGGTTCACCGTGACCCTGTGCCTCTCGAGCCCTTCATGTTCAGACACACCAAAAGGACCTGCCTGCACACCAGGACCTGTGGCTGCACACAGCCAGAAGGTGTTCTGGGCTTGGGTTTATAGCCACGGTGGCCGTGGTTCAGTCAGCGCATTGAGCAGCCTGCTTCCATCGCTCCTGCCTTTGTATCACTGGGTATGGAGCTGCAGTTTGGTAAGGCTCAGCTCTTCCAGCAGGGGTGTCCATGAAGTTCTCCCCATCAATCCAATCCGAGCTCCTGCCACTGTGCATGCTCACACATTCTCTCTTTCTGGAGAAGAGCATGGCCCTCTGTTCCACTTGTCCGTATTGAAACTTAAATTCTTCATCTTTGTGTTTTGCAAAATGATTTATTCAGGGCACCAAGTGCAAAGCAGCCCTAAGAATGCCATGTGCAAGAGCTGTGTGATAAAGGTTTTATGTGGCAAATTCATGTCTATCAGATCACATTTTCACTTTGTGAATTCAGAAGTAATCACTAGTAATGCGACTTTAAACATATTTAGCCCCTGTCTAACAGTGCTCATTTTGAGTCTCACCCAAACCTAAATTCCTCCAAAGGCTGCCTGCATTTCCTCACTGGAGCTGCATTTCAAGCCATGTTTGCCTTCTTTGAGGGTGGGTTAAAGGCAGCCTGTGGCTTTCTGAGAAACAAACATACGGAAAACCACATAAACCTATTTTCTGTCTTCATTTGGGCTGATGGGCCTTCACCAGCCTGATGAAATGAAAGATGAGCCCTGAATTTCGATGAAATATTTTCCCACCTTAGAGCATCCAGTGTGGCTTCCAAATACCCTCAAGAGCTCTTGAATCCACAACAACCTCCAGAGACTTTTCTACCCCAAATTACTACTCCCAAAGAGCTTTACTACACAATCATTCATCCTTTCCAACGAGATGCTTCTCAAGCTGTGGGCTACTCATGCAATAGCAACATTTTTGGTACCCTGAGACGCTGATCTCTGCTATTTGCCCTTTCAAGCATCTCTGAGCCAACCCTTTCACCACAGGTTTTACATAAACCCAGCAGCTTCACAAAAACAGGCAGGCTTTGATCAAGGAAAAAGAGCAGTGAAAAGGGTGATAGAACAAGAACAAGCCAGGAATGCTGGAAAAGTGTATTCACAAAACCCACCAATAGGATTCATGGGGTTTTTTTATAATTTCCACTGAAAAAATACATAGACAGTGTTGAAAAAAATGCATCTTCTGGTCTCTGCTCTGAGCTTTACTAGCAAAAGTGCACCAAACCTTCAGAAATAAACCAGTCAGGCTGAACCTTCTGGCCCCAAAGGTTTGGGCTTAAATGGAGTCAGGACTTTTTCTTTGCAAGTCTCAGAAATGCCAAGGTCAGGACAACGAAACACAGGCCTCAGATTTAACACCCTGGTTTCCAATTCTGCTCGCAGGCAGGTCCCTCTGAAGGAGATGTGCCTTGGCCAACAGCCACAAATCCACAGGCCAGGAGATGAGAGTCTCCTTACAACCCCTCTCGACCAACTAACAGGGTCAGGCCCTTCCATTGTAATTATTTCCCCTTTAGAAGCCCCTCTGGCACTAAGAAGATAGCAGACATTGAAAATTCAAAGGCATTTTTAAAAATTACTTCTGCTGTGACAACTCCTCCTGTTTCCAGAACAGCTGGTACCAACCGCAGTGCCAGGTGGGTGCTCGGCACCTCTGAAGCTGAAGCTCTAAATGCCAACTGACGTTCTAAAAATTACAAATTTTGTTTGGGTGTATTAAAAATATCTGCTCAGTGTGGTTAAGAAGAACCTGCTGGGAGAAACACGACAGCATCAGATCTTATCTCATTCAAGAACGACTGGTACAGAGCAGCACCAGCAAAGCCAGAGGAGATCGGACCGAGCAGATACCCTGACATGCTGTTTAAACTCTTAATCTCCAAGGGTTCCTCTGATTTGTAAAATACTGTACCTTGAAATGGAAAGAAAATGCAGAAATGTAGTCAAGCCACACACACACACAATACAAAAATAAAATTGTTTCCTGAGCCAGCAAACATGGCTTGGTTTTTTAAAAAAGGTATTTAAATGAAAACAGAAATCTCTTAAGTGCGTTAGATCCACTTTTTTTGCATATCTGCTCTGGCAAACGCATTTTTTAAATGTACACTCTTCTTTGCTTGTCTACTGTATATAAATTGCATATATTCTGATTAACATTATTCAGCCCAGAATAATTACACATCAGAGAGATGCCTAATAAGCTCATCTCTAAACTCTGCAGAACTCATATTTCATGAATACAGGATGGCGTCAGCTGATATATGGCACAATCCATTTTATTGTGGTTGCAAACAAGAACCACATGAGTGAATGTTGTGGGCTTGCCTTTGCGTTATTCAGGATGATGGGACTCCTGAAGGAAAGCAAGAGCGTGTTCTGAAATTGTGAGACTTCACTGTGAAGATAAAAGAAAATTAGTCACACAATATGGTAAAGAAATACAGAATATAAGCAAAACTGCGTTTTACCAGCAGCGTGCACTTCACTGGAAGATTCCATAAGGTTTTGTGAATCAAACAGCTGCTCCAAAAAGTAACGATGAATCAAAACTCTTGGATTTACAACTAGAATTGACAAAGAAATATTTTCAGTCACTCTAACCATATTGTTTCAGACTTACTTCAGACAAAAGCTATTTCAACAGGAAAACCTGTCTTAGCCAACAGCTGGAAAGCTCATAGCCTCATTCTGGGAGGAAGGGGGACTGTTACTTTTTACAGATGTCTCGATTCTCATCATGCAAACAGAGTTAAATCTCTGAATAGAGAGACGGGCCCCATCTGAGATGCAGCTCTCGCATCCTCCCAAGGCTGAGCACACTCACACCCCTGGCACCAATTCAGCCGAGGCGACCGCGCGCAGCGGCCACGGAAACTCAACACTGAGCAGCATCCTCAACTTCAGCCTGAACTTTGGGGCAGCCCCTCGTCCCTTCCCACAGCAGAACTCCTCACGCTCAGCTGTCGGAGAGGCAGGATTTTGTTTTAAAAGCAGCTCTTTTGCAGATGGTAACAATCAAACCCAGCCAGTGCTTCCCTCCAGGGCTCAGCCCCAACACCCTGCGAGGTCCAGGTTTAGGAGCACCCCCCAAGGCAAGTGTGAATCCGGCTTATGGTCACAAAAGTAACACCTGCCAATGCCAAATGCTACAGAGAGAGCACAGCAACTTCGCAGTTGACCACACTTCCTGCAGCCTGAATATTTAAGGTACGCGAAGGAAAAGCCGTGCAGCAAGAGATGAGTAACTACGAAACCACAAGATCTTGCTCAAAATCACCACGTATATTTTACACTCCTACCAACACACTGGTGTGGGACGTTTGTTTATGCTGGTAACTCCTTCGTCTCCCGGTGTGGTACCAGCTTTAGTCACCCCCAGTCTGGTACGGGATGTGCCGAGCAGCTTCGTGTTTTTTCCACTCCGAAGGGAAGATGGTGCTACGTTCAGATGGGGCCTTCCTCCTCCATTCACTCAGAACTCAGCTTCTTCCTCAAACAAACCCAGTGCTGCCTCAGCTTTTGATGTCACCACTACGTGGCCACAGCTCCTAAGGGATCACCATGAACACACCAAGCCCAATCTCCAAAGTTTTCCCCAGAAGCTTCTTTTGTCGCAGATCTGGGGTGCGTGTCACACCAAATATAGACTCCATTTTGTTCTGGGCACTCTTCCTCCCCGCTGCTTCCCTCAGGTTTGGTAGGACATCATGGAAACATGGAATAATAGAATCATTCAGGTTGGAAAACCCTCCCAGCCCATCGAGTCCCAGCTGTGCCCGATGCCCACCATGTCCCCAGCCCAGAGCACTGAGTGCCACATCCAGACCTTCCCTGGACGCCTCCAGGGATGGGGACTCCAAACCTCCCTGGGCAGCCCCTGACAATGCCTGACCATCCCTTCCATGATGTTAAACCTGAACCTCCCCTGGCACAGCTTGAGGCCATGTCCTCCTGTCCTGTTGAAAGCACAGCTTTGTTCCAGAGGAAGTGTCCAAGGCCAGGCTGGACAGAGCTTGGAGCAGCCTGGGACAGTGGGAGGTGTCCCTGCCCATGGCAGGGGTGGAACGATTTGAGCTTTAAGGATCCCTTTCAATCCAAGCCATTCTAGGACTGACCTTTACTCCTCCAAAAGCACCATAAAAGCCACCATCAGCTTTGATCAGGTGACAACCTCGAGGATTCGGGGGCTCCTCCTTGCGGACACTTCAGATGAAGCCCTGACATCCCTCCCTCCAGCCACGCTCACAAACCCTCACTCACCTCACACACTCCTCGTGTCAGTTCTGCTGCTGCTTCCTGGGCTCAGAACAAACACTGATTGAGCACAAGCAGCAGCGATTGAAGTTACTTTCCTTTACAGTCACACCTAGAAATACCATCTTCCAATCAACCTCACATGGTACCTGCCTCATTCATTGCAGAGCTCTGAAAGTTTGTGGCATAGTGAGCTGGAAATAGCAGGAATTTGATTTATATTTAAAAACAGGTAAATACCACCCCAGAGAACCAGATCTATGTCTACTACAGAATGTAAAGCTGGACAAAACATGTGTCACTTATAGAAGCTCCCACATGGCTCCTGCCACCTTCTTTTCCTGATTTAAAGAAATGCTGAGTGCCTGAGCACAGCCAAAACCCGGCTGGAAGTTTGGGGAGAGCATCAAAATCGTCAGCTCCCCCAAAAATTAAGCACCAGGTTTGCCAAGCCCCAAATTAACAGTGCATGAAATCAAACAGCAGCACAGGATCTCAGCAGGAAGATCAGCTGAGCCATGCCTGCATGGCGCTTTGTAGCTTGGCAGGTGTACAGGAAATCTCAGAAGGGAAGGAAAAAACCCAAACAACGAATCTGGGGCTTCCTCCTGAACGAAGCAGTAGAAAAAATACACCAACAATGAGCCTTTGCTCCCTGGCCTCCTTCAGGCATCAGCAGTGAGTTCAGGGTTCAGATCCATGGAGCTTTTCTACTCACACTTAAGTCTCCAAGGTACAAAGTTGGGATTGCTTTGCCCACGGGGGTGAACAGCTGCTGGTAGCTGTGGGCTTTGCAGCTTTTTGCAGCCTGCACAGACGGCAAACATGGAAACAACAAACAGGGCTTAGTCCAGCAGGTGAACATGGGTAGAGGTGAGAAATCTCCTTTCCCACTCACTTCCAGTTTCCCTTATTCCACCTCTATGGCCCCCAAGCCCTTCCCTCCCCTGCAGGACATGCCCGAGCTGCTCAAAAGAACATACAAAGAGAGGAAAACATGTTTTCCTTAGCTTAATTCACAAAAGGAAAAAAAAAAAAGAAAGCTCATCCATTTTAGCTGCAGTTTTCTCAAAATGGCAATTTGGGGCAGATGCTCAGCATGGAAACTTCAGTCTGGACAGCTAAGGGCTGGCAAAGCCTCATCTGCAACTGCAAACAGTGGAAAGTGCCTGGCAAACCCAATTGCAGTGGTATTACTTTACAGAATACCCTTAAAGGGCAAAAAAGCCTTTTTTTTCCTTTCTTTTGCCCAGACCTTGCCATTAAATCTTTGCCTGGGGATGAGGAAAACTTGCCTTTCCTGTAGTGTGATCACTGCAATATTGGAATATCAAGTGAGAGTACATAAAGATCCTCCGTGTTATGCTCAATAAAAGCAAGCTGGTCTTTAGACTATGTTCACCCAAGGTGTCAAACATCCCCAGTCCTGCCTCAAGGATCCGGTCTCTGGTTACCAACGTCACAAGAACGCCCTGCAGAGAATCACAGCACAAACAGCGACTGTGGTTTCATGCAGAGGAAGGGAAACACCACGTGAAGCTTTAGAAATGCCTTGCTGAGACAGGAGATGAGCGGGGCTGAGTGAGATGGATGCTGAGTGGCAGGATGGTGCCGGCATCTTCTGTGAATTTGAAGCAGCAACGCCCGTGCACCTCTGAAAAGAGCAAGGAAAAGCTCCCTGGCACGCAGCAAACTTCCAGATACAGCCCATGAGGGTGATTTTTTTAGCTGAGGTCCCAAGCACAACGAACCAAAAGTCAGTAGCAAATGGGCCACCCCAGGAAGCGAGCAGGGATCTGGTATGCATGGCCAGAGGTGGCCTCTGAGCCCTGCAAAACCTGCAGCTCCCTTCACACGGAACATAAACCTCCAGGGGAAACCCCAGATGGTTTTATAACACACAGAAGCTGTAGGTAATTTTTTCTAAGGTTGGGTGTGAAAGCGTTTAGACAGGAGGAGAGAGCTGGGATTCAGCCTGGAGAAGAGAAGGCTTCAGGGACACCTTGTTGAAACTTCCCAGAACTTTAAGGGGGCTTATAAAAAATGAAGGACAAGGCAGACAGTGACAGGATAAGGAGGAATGGTTTTAAACTGCCAGAGGGTAGGGTTAGATGGGATATTGGGAAGAAATCTTTCCCTGAGAGGGGGGGAGGCCCTGGCACAGGGTGCCCAGAGAAGCTGCGGCTGCCCCTGGATCCCTGGCAGTGTCCAAGGCCAGGCTGGATGGGGCTTGGAGCAGCCTGGGACAGTGGGAGGTGTCCCTGCCATGGCAGGGGTGGCACTGGATGGGCTTTAAGGTCCCTTCCCACCCAAACCATTCCACGACTCTATGATTCCATGATCCTGGGTGCCTAAGGGTCCAGGTAATCCCCAGTCATTGACTCTGCCTGCTGGGATCCATGAGCAGGGTACAGCTGGAGCTGTTCCAGAGGCTGTCCCTGCTCCGAGAGCTGGCACAGGCTGCTTCTCCTGGTCCTATCACAACCTGCTCCCGTGCCTTCGCTTCCCCAGACCTCTGCTTCAGCTTCACCTGCTCACACAGGAAAGAACCAGGAACAGGATCACCTTACAACGTCTGTGCCACAAACACTCCTTGTGAGGACCAACATGCCGCACACACAACAGCCCAGGTGGAATTGAGGTGCAAATGAACTTTTCTGCAGGTCACCTGTTGCAATGCATGAGAGCCACACCCAAAACACGCCCTGACCCTACAAGCACAACACGGAATGAACCTGGAAAAACACCAGCATTTTGGGGAGCTAGGAACAGACTGTCTTACAGCGTTATCAAAGATCTCCTTACAAGCTCTCTGTGGTTTCAAAAGGCATCACGGGTGCTGGTGGTGTCGGGGGGAGCCCACAAACTGCCAGGCACTGCCGTGGGTGGCTTTTCTCGGCAGAAACCACTAACGGGAGGATGCTCCATGCTCACTCTTTCGGCAGTGACATGTAGAAACCCAACCTGGAGAAGAGCCGACGCGCTCGCTTTGCAAAAAGCTCCAAAGCAGAGTTGCTTTGGAGGACAGCTCCTGGCTCGCTCCTGGGAAGGTACAGAAAGTGGGCAGCGAGCCAAAAACCTGCTGCTCTTTTCCACCGAGGAGGGGAGTTGCTGCAGCCCGTGGCAGCAGCTGTGCCCGCCCTGGAGCAGCTTGGCTTGAGGCGGCCCCACAGCAGCACACGCTGCTCCGAGCCAAGGGTGGCACAGCCCAGGTCCCTCAGGTCCCTGTGAGCCCCAGACTGTGACAGGCACCCGCAGCAGCACCCACTCAGCGCCGCGGCTGCGCTCTGACAGCTGCAGTGGTGCCTCCCCGGCTCACACCCCAAAAACCACCTGGGACACGCTGGGCTGCTGGGCACCCAACAGGGAGCGCACACAGGCACTGACGGTGACATGCACAACATGGGTGTCACCCCCATGGCACTGCCCACTGCTCAGGAACCATGGGTGTCACCCTTGTGGCACTGCCCACTCCTCAGAACAACATGGGTGTTGTTCCTGTGGCACTGCCCATTCCTCAGGAACACCATGGGTGCCATCACTGCCCACTCCTCAGAACAACATGGGTGTTGTTCCTGTGGCACTGCCCATTCCTCAGGAACACCATGGGTGACATCCCTGTGACACTGCCCACTCCTCAGGAACACCATGGGTGTCATCACTGCCCACTCCTCAGGAACACCATGGGTGTCACCCCCGTGGCACTGCCCACTCCTCAGGAACAACATGGGTGTTGTTCCTGTGGCACTGCCCATTCCTCAGGAACACCATGGGTGTCACCCCCGTGGCACTGCCCACTCCTCAGGAACAACATGGGTGTCATCCCCGTGGCACTGCCCACTCCTCAGGAACCACAGGGTTCTGGGCATGGCACAGGCTTAGAACCGACCTCATCACAAAAAGCACCCAAAAGGTCATTTGAATCACTAGTTTTGGCTTAGAAAATTTACTTAGAAAATAACCACTCTACTCCTGATCTCACTTGCTTCCTAGAAGAATTTCAACCATACAGAAACTACCTACATACTTTTGAAAACTCTACTGCTTTTAACCTCTTACTCATGTGTTCAGAAGAACCCAAGAGTCATCCTTGCCTTTGTTTTCTGCTTCCTGCACTGCAGCTAAGACAACTCCCTAGCTTTAAAAAACATGCAATAAAAAAGATGCAATAACTAAATGACGACTTTGGTAGCACCACAATGACCTAAGTATTTTGGCTTAAAGCTTCAGTACTACCCAAAGTGAAAGAGCAACTACTTGGTCAGACTTACTAAAAAATATCACAGAAGCATGAAAATTAAAGGCTTACAAATTCAAGATTTAACACTTAATTAAATACCTAGAGAAATGACGTCACTAAAATCTTAGGTTATACATATCAAGGTAAGTTTCAGTGTTAGAATCAGCAGCAAAGTTTTTTTTATATGTAAGACTACTAGAAAGACACAGGATAAAGGTTTTAGGAGACGCAGGCAGGCGAACCCTTTCTTCACAGAAGTTTGAGCCATTTGCACCAGCTTTAATCTTGCTTTAAGAGCTGGCCTCGTTTCATCGCTGTCCTTCAACTGCAAAAGCAAGTAAAATGCTTGCAAGTATGTTCAAAAGCTCAAAACCACTTTTAATTGTTCTCTAAGCGTGCAGAGAACAGCGTGGTTATTCCATGCAAAGGAAAAAGCTGCACTTGAAAAGCACATTCCTTACGAATATCATCCTTCCCCACCTAGCCACTGGCTTTGCAGCTGCCACTGCCCAAGGGCACCACCAACAAAGCTGCTTTTCCTCACTTTCATCATCTCAGAGCCTGCTTTTGCTCCCTTTGATACCAATAAAATGTCTATCAGATGCAAAGATTGCCTTACCATTTGTAAGACTAATTTAAGGACTTCCAGCCTTCGAGATTTTGGAAAGCATCAAGTACAAAGGCACAGCACGCTTACAGTGTGTCTCTCAGTTACAGATACTGGGGCAAGGATGAGCCTGTTTCTCACTTTTTCTGTTGAGATGTTCTTTCCGTTGATCCCCGTGCCTGATTCAACACTGACGTAGTTTCTTCTACAGCGACAAGAAAAGCATGAAGAATGCCACGCGCCTTCCCCCACAACCCTGTGGTTTCCCTTCCCTCACACTACCCAAAAACAAGACCAGAAAAAAGCCACCTTTCGTTTTTCAGGCCCAGTGATGCAGCGCATCATCTTTAAGGGTAGTTCCTGTGTACAGGTTGCTTTGGTGTAGGGGCTTGAGATGATCCTGCTGAACAGGCACGGAGCTCTGGGACACAAAATGGGTAACTGGGATTTCTGGGTTTAGGAGAACCTCAAGCCATTTACAGAAAGTAAATAAAGTGTGATCACAGACAATCCTTCAACTGACTAACGAATGAAAACCAAAAAATTTCACCTCCTGCTTTGGTGAGGGAAATCTTGACCATGCCTGTTGCAAGAAAACATGGCTGGAAACTTCCAAAATTGCTCGTGGAGCTTTTGAGAGAAGTTAATAACAGACTGTTTGGGCAATGGAAATTGAACAGAGAAGGTATATCCTGCCTTAGGCTCCCAAAGCTGAATCTGGAAGTTACCAAGGACAGTAAACTCTGTTCACGCTGGGTGACAAATACCTTCCCCTTCAATCACATCCCTGGATGCCTTTTGCTTGAATTCAGTTGAAAGGTAAGAAAAAAGTGCTTGGCCCCTTGAATTAAAGGCCATAAAACCCAGAGAGAAGCTGCCTCTCCTTTCCAGCACAGGCAGGCACCATTTATCAAAACTATGGGATGAAAATCTGCCACCGGCTCCAAAAGCAACAATCTCTGTGAGCACTAAAACTTCTGAGAAAACAAGTAAAGCCAAAAGGATTTTCCTTTAAAAATCTCATTTCTTACAGTCTTCAAGAACTTGGAAACTTTGCAAGGTGCACATAACAGAACCTTACACGCTTATTGAAATGTGAATTTCCTGTGCGTTTTACTTCACTTCTTCCTCCCGTGGGTAATTATCCCTATTTGGATTGGACTAGATGGTACTACCATGAATTCTGGATTTAATACACGCTTGTGAGTGAAAATATTAGTCTGCCTCTCCCTTAGATTTTGGGAGTCGCAGATAAATCCAATCAGCTTTTACCATAAACCTCACCAGGTGAAGGGAAAAGCAGCATCTCAGAACTGCTGTTAAGTTCAGAGAGTCCCTACAGTTGTAGGATTTGCTGGGAATGACCTTAAAGCCCATCTCATCCCACCCCTAGGAGCAGAGAGAGCCACCTTCCACTAGACCAGGAAGTTGCTCCAGGGATGGGGCACTCCTGCTCTGTTTGATGTTCCAGCCATGCTCACCTGCAGAAAATGCAGGAGAGAACTTGTGGAACGCGGCACAACCCAGCTTGGAACAGGCTGGGAGCAAAGGCAGGGAGTGCAGCCAGGCTCGTGCAGAACCCTGCTGTACTTGCAGTCCCACACCAAATTAAAACCAGAGGGGTAAGGAACAGTTTAAAGCAGAAAACCCAACATCCAGTCTGAGTGCCTGTCCAAAGAAAGGCCAGCTTTTCCACAATTAATTCCAAGTCATTCTCCCATCCTCCAGCACTCCTGCTCCCAGCTCTGTGCACGCTGGCTGAGACTCTCACTCCAGAGCTGTGTCAGGCGCTTGGGTTCTGTCCCTCTGAGTCGGTGGGACTCCTCTCCCTACCACTGCTGGAATTTATTCCACTGGTTTCCCGGAAAGCTGACGACCCATTTTCTATCTTGTCTTTCAAGAAAAGGGTAAACCAGGCTCCTCTTCAGTCTCTAAAATGGGACAGAATAGGAGTCTCTGCTTTCTCAAGTCTGCTTCATCTTGCAGGAACACACCTACAGCGTGTGATCGTTGTGCAAAATCCCGACTTCATTAACACCACACTGAAATTCCTACATAAAACAAATGGCTAAAAAGACATTTCTTACAGACATTAAGTAACAGCTTTCACTGTCACCTCAAAAGAACAACGCCTGGAAGGTCTGCCTGGAAAAACTTCCTAAACAATGAGGATATCCAGAGGGTGCATCCTGGGTGCTGCAAGGTCACAGCACTGCCACTGTGCCCTGCGCTGGGCTGTCCCACCTGCCTGGGGGAGGAAAGAGATGGAGAAGAAGGGAAGGAAGAAACTGCATTTCAACAAACAAATCCAAAGAAATGATTACAAAGCCTCATCCTCTGGACAGCTGTTCATAGAAATGGTACCTGGGATATGGTCAAGCACACCAAGCACCTTTAAGAAAAGACAGCCTTCAGAGAAGTTCAATTTTTCATATGCTGAACTGTTTTGGAGATTCACCTGTTGAAGTTACTGGTGTTGGGTGCTTGAAATCTTTCCACTTCTGCAAATTTAAAAAAAAATTAGTCCCAACATAGGACATGTGACAGAGCAGAGCTTGGTACCCTACTGCTTCTGCTGCTGAGATCGCAGAAATGGAAAATCATCAGGACTTTAAGGGCATTTCCACCTCTGCCCGCTGTGAGATCCACATTGACTGTCTCCTGTCTGATAGCAGAGACCCTAAGCAAAACTTTTCCATCAGCAATGATGAAACCTCCTGCCCAGTCTCTCAGGACACACCACTGAGCTGCTTTAGCAGGCACTTTCAGCTGATTCCCGAATTTCACGATTGCACCCCGAGCCCGTAACTCCCCACCACCGCCCTGCACCGCTCCCTCCTGGGTGTAGCACTCCTTAAGCACCATTAGACAATTCACCCAACCAACAACTCCCAGCGTAAATTTAGCCCATGCCTCGTCAAACTGAGAGCACGAATTTTTTTAATAAACTCTTTTCACATGACCAACTCCCAGTCTCCTAATTATTACTGCCGTGTTTTAAACTCCATTTCACTCACATCCTGCATAATCCCCCTGCAGTCCCACCAAAACCCCACAAAGCAGGATTATCTCTGCCACAAGTCATCTTTTTCAAGGCCTGAGTCCAAAACTTAGAGGAATTACTGTAAAATTTTCTTTTCATTTTGGAGGGATTTAAATCATTTTACCGCTTCTTACAATGCGTGTGTATTTAAAATATCTCATGGATTTCAAATAGGTGGGGAAATGTGTTTTTCCATAGGTCTGGTTAGAAAAACAGGCTCGTGTTGCACAGCAGCTTGGAAACTGCTAACGTTTCCACACCAGTAATGCTGTCGTGCATGTGGGCTGGCTTTCTCTCACCTCCCCTAAATATCCCCCACACACCTTCTCCCAGAGGACACAAACCATCCCCACTGCTCACAGGAGTCCCTGCTGACTCCTTTCCCCATTATTTCACTGTAACATCAATTTCCTTCAGGTAGGAGTAAAGAATACCAAGTCTTGACATTTTATTCACAATTTCATCCCCCAACAATGACCAATTTTCTTTAATTTCTACCTGGATGTTGTGATGGCTTGTAAAATGTAACTTAATGAGATATAAATATCTACAGAGATTTTCTGAGTATAAAAATTGTCTTGCAAAGCATTTTCACCCCCAGCTAAGTGTTCAGGCAGTTGATTCAAACTTCACAAGGAAGATCCCTGCCCTTGCAGTTTCAAACACAATTTCCCTGTGAAGACCACCTGGAAAACCACGCATTGGCATCATCTGTCCTCTTCTGAGGCGCTGTTTGCAGCAGGGGATGCACAGTACCAGGTCAGTAATTACATTTGCTGACTTTCAGGTTATATTACCCCAGTATTGCCCCGTGTACAACCATACACAGATTTACGTGCTGGCTGGTTCAGCCCTACCACGTCTTCCCTCAGAGAACAGAAGCTGGAAGCAGTTTTGGGTGGAAATCCCAGCCTTTGCATTCAGTAACTGAGATGCTGCCTGAGATGCCTTCCTGGTTTTCTCTGGGATTCATTTCTCCAGCTGGTCTGGCAAGGCTCAGCCCCATCACCCACAGGGAACCGCAGACAGCGAAGCAGCTCCCAGGCTCTACCCGGGGGTGCCTGTGCTGAGGGCAGGTTCTTGAGGGGTTCCAGAGGCACCTGTCTGACTGGGTTTGCATATTTCCAACATAAATTTACATCTCACGTAACTCTTGTCCTTGTTTGGTTCTCCTCTCATCCCACAAACAACGTGAGCAGACAGACTTTTGGAAGTCAGAAAACCTGTGGAACTGTACCTGGCTTGATGTAGAAGCCGTAACATGGAATTGTGGAATACCCAGAGCTGGAACAGACCCACAAGAATCCTCAAGTCCAACTCCTGCCCGGCACAGGACATCCACCACCTTTAATGCTCAGCCCCTCATGCCATTGTGCTTTAGTTTAAATGTTGTTTAGTGAACTACAAGGCTTTACAACCCATTAAATTTCAGACAAATTAAATTAAATTATCATTACAGCAACAGGAAATTAAATTACACCGTCATGAACTGTGAACTACACCAAGCTCTCACCTGAAGTAACACTCAGGATTTCCTGTCTTGAGGCTACTGATATTTGGGTCAATATGAGTGAGCATCCCAAAATGGACAAAATTTGGAGAGTGTTGCTGGCTCCTTGGGCTTGCTGTCTCCCCTCACCAGTGCCATCCCATTCCAGCACTATGGACTGACAGTTCTGCCGACAAAAGCAAGTATTTCCCTTTCCTTTTTACTGAGGGCACCCCTGCATCACCTGTGGAGGAAAAGAACCCTAAAGGCTGCCATCCCATCAGAAAAACCCACCTGAGCTTCACAAAGCCAGCTAAAAAACGTCCTGCTTATTCAAGCTACGCACTCAGTGCTTCCACGTGGGCTCTCCTGGAATGAGGGGAGCTCACCACAGAGCTCCTCTGCAAATACATCACACCCAGACTCCAGCCTAACATCAGCACCAGGTTTGGTGAGCTGGCTGGGTCACACTCTGCTTCCATTTAAGACGCTCTCCACAATTCTTTTTCTCCTCGGAAGCGTTAATTCACAGGCAGCCTCTGTATACAGTGCCTCATTAATTATTTTTCCAAGCAGGAGCTTGGAGTGGGGGATCCTCGCAGCACGAACAGCAGACGTGAGCCAGGCGGCGAGCACCGGATTTTAATTCCTTCTTCCACAGTGACTTCCCTCTGGCTCTTGCCTGTGCAAAGATGCCATGGGCAGACAAGAGCTGTGCCTGGAGTGCTCAGCACGACCAAGGCACCCTCCCTGTGAGCTGCAGGCAAGTCTCAGACACACACATCCAGCCCCACTTCACACACAGGGATTTCCCAACCCTGCGCCATTAGCTCCCAGTTCTAATTCTAGATGATGTCCAGGGCAAAGACCTGCACGATTTCCCCTAAACTAATAAGCTCCCTGAATTTCCTGATTTGATTTTTTTTTTTTTTCAGTAAATAGACATCAACCTTTTCAGGCGCTCACAACTCAGGGACCAGAAACTTGAAATGCAGAACTGTGGAAATGCGATTTTGGCTGCAGCGTGGGGATGAATGTAAAGACAAACAGAAATCCATGGGGACTGCACCCTCGTGGCTCTGATGGGACTTGGAACCTCCCTCAACGGGGCAGGAAAAATGACAATACTGAGAGGACACTGTCGAAAAATCTCAGCTTGTGAAGTCAGCAGCTCTGCTGACTGCTGTTTGGGTAAAAGCCATTTAATAACTGGACATCCTTCCCAATATGGGGATGTCTTGAAAGACCCACTGTGATTTCAAAAGAGTCCTAACAGAGGAGTGGCTCAATGTTTGCACTCCCTCTGCACCACAAAAAACTCCCAAAGCAAAGGAAGCCAGGGACAAGCTGGGCTGTGGGTACCACCCAGGAGTCCTCCTCTGGCCTGAATCCTCAGCACAAAGTTTGATCACCCAGCCCACAACAGAGAGGGCTCTCGAAGGCTCCACATGCATCATACATCAAGTGCTGGAACTGGGCTTCCGTTTCTCATGCGAACTTTCATCCCACTTGTAAATCTCCGGCCTGAAAATTTGCTTTGCAAATACTCTACCTGCTGCCTGAGCGATAAGCAGCACAGGTAAGAGTAAGCTGTGTTTCATACTGAACTACTCAAGTAACAAAAAGACTCCCTAAACCCCAGAATTACGCTCTTTACCTTCACAGTTTAATAGCAATACACATAATTTAAAGCCTTTCAGTTTGCTCTCTCTCTCCTAACATTTTAATGGGATAAAGAACTATCCTTACACAGTCAGACTGGTTTACCTCAATACCCATTCAGCAGCGCCACTGCCTCCAACGGGCTTGGCAAAGCATCAGCCCATATGGTCCTTGTTGGATCCCGCAGGCAAAGCCCGGTGCCTCGGAAGCTGCCGGGGCTGGAGAACCGGGATCTGGCACCCGGGCAGGCTCAGCCGCAGCGCTCCACGCTCCCTGAAGTTTCACCGTCTACTCGTAACTCCCTCAGCGGCAATTTCTAAAGCATCGCCCTTAAGAAAGTGCTCCAGGCTCCATCGAACCAGCCCAACCCGTGCTGTCCCGCCGGCTGCCGAGCGCTGCCCGGGATGCGCGGGGTACCCGGAGCGCTGCCCGGGATAAGCGGGGTACCCGGAGCACTCCCGGCGGCTTTCCCCGTGTCCGGGGATACCCGGAGCGCTCCCGGCGGCCTTCCTCGGGTACCCGGAGCGCTCCCGGCGGCTTTCCCCGGGTACCCGGAGCGCTGCCCGGGATAAGCGGGGTACCCGGAGCACTCCCGGCGGCTTTCCCGGGGTACCCGGAGCGCTCCCGGCGGCTTTCCCGGGGTACCCGGAGCGCTCCCGGCGGCTTTCCCGGGGTACCCGGAGCGCTGCCCGGGATAAGCGGGGTACCCGGAGCACTCCCGGCGGCTTTCCCCGGGTACCCGGAGCGCTGCCGGCGGCTTTCCCCGAGTCCCGGGACACCCGGAGCAGCGCTGCCGGGGTCCCCCAGTCCCGTACCTCGGATGTAGGCGCACTTGCCGTCGTCCAGCGGCGCGGAGGCAGAGGCGCCCATGGCTCGGTGCGGAGCTGCGGCAACGCCGCGGTCCCGCCGAGCCCGGGCCGCTCCCGCCGCTTCCTCCCCAGGCACCGCCCCCGGGCCCGGCCCTGCCCCGCCCCGCCCGGCCCTGAGGGGCCCGGGAGGGACCCGTGTCCCGTGGTGGCTCCGCCCGCCCCTGAGGGACCCGTGAGGGACCCGTGAGGGACCCGTGTCCTGTGGTGG
Organism: Pomatostomus ruficeps; assembly: GCA_013400735.1. Lineage (NCBI taxonomy): Eukaryota > Metazoa > Chordata > Aves > Passeriformes > Timaliidae > Pomatostomus > Pomatostomus ruficeps. The sequence goes on from VYZT01010502.1 coordinate 29,276, forward strand.
CTCCGGCCACCGACCCTGGCCCCTGAGGGACCCGTGTCCCGTGGTGGCTCCGGCTCCCGGCCCCTGGCCCGCCCCGCCCTGAGGGACCCGTGAGGGACCCGTGTCCTGTGGTGACTCCGGCCCCCGACCCTGGCCCGTGAGGGACCCGTGAGGGACCCGTGTCCCGCGGTGGCTCCGGCCCCCGGCCCGAGTGTCCCCGGCTGCTCTCTGTGCCCCCACTCTGCTCTGCCCCGCTGTCACTCCTCACCGCAAAATCCGCATCCCCGTGGAGACACGCTCAGACCCTGCCGAGTTTCCACGCTGCAGACCGTGCCGCAGTAAAGCACAGTTAAACAGGACCAAAATACCTCTCTCGGAGGTGTCCAAGAGGCAGCTGGCTCTGGCACTGGGTGGTGTGTGCACCGGCTTAGGGGTGGCAGTGGCAGTGCTGGGGTGACATTTGAACTCGATGATTTTAGAGGTCTTTTCCAACCTCGATGATTCTATGATTCTGTGATTCTGTGTTGCCCAGGGAAGCTGTGGCTGCCCCCTCCCTGGAAGTGCCCAACACCAAGTTGGACGGGGCTTGGAGCAACCTGGGACAGAGGAAGGTGTCCTGCCCATGGCAGAGGGTGGAATGAGATGATTTTAAGGTCCCTTCCAATCCAACCCAACCCATTCCATCCATGATTCTGTGATTTATAGCTCAGTCTTCAGAGCCGTATTGCCCCACTCTTCTCAGGAATATTGCATATTGCTATTGCAGGTTTGATTCCAGAATGAACAACAGACCTACACAAGCAGGTACTGAAATACACATCACTTCAGTGAATATTGTCCAGTGATTGAAACAACTTCCTAAAACAGGCAAGAGCTCTGGTCTGCAGATCCTCAGCATATCAATGGAAGACAGTACGGAACAGATATCCCAATTCTCAAAGACAGTATGGAACAGATATCTAAATTCTCCTGCCCCTGAATAATAATTTCACATCATACCCAGATGTGGCTTTCTAAGGTATTTCCTTCTGTTCTGCTGTTTTTATAACATTAATCCAGCTGACTGGCCATGGGCAGGGTGCCATCCCTTATTGTGCCTCACATGTTTTGCATGGAGCTGATGAGTTGCAATGAATATGGATTTTGCTGACACGCTGGAGGTTCACAGTGACTGGAAGTTACGCATTTTACCCTTAAATACTTTTTGTCAGCTTGCACACATCTGCCACTCGCTGTGAAATTGCTTTCACATAGTTCAGTTTGGCTGACGTGGGGTGTGTGATTTGTTGGTTTAATGCTCTGTCACTCAGCTGATCACAGACTGGTGAAACATTTTGGGGTGGAATCTTTTCAAACCGACACTGAACTTGATCCAATTTGAAATATTGCAGATGATATATGACATCGAGTTCAGCATTGTGCTAAACAACCTCTTTCCTTCCAAAATTCCTGTTCTCTGGGCAAACACTCGTGTTCAAGTGTGATGGAGCAATTGCTTCACTGCCTCGAGGAGAGCATCACTGAATCAGCGTCTCACAAGTCTGTAGAGACCTCAGCTGAGCTGAAACATTAAATCAACAGCACTTCTAGAGGTCAGATGTGACCCAGGCTCTGTTTTGGATACATTTGGTTGTTAGGCTCTGTCTGCGAGCTCTCAGCGAGCTGGCTGCTGTGGTTTGCTCGCTGCACCTCTGCGAGCTGTGTGAGCAGACACCGGTGAGGAAACACTGGTCACTGGTGTGCGTTTTAAAGGCGTGGACTCCGAGGAGAATTCGGGCTCTGCTCAGCCTAGCGTAGCTTTTATCTAATGTGGCTGAGGAGCTTTGCTTAACGTACAGTCACATGCAATGGGGAGCTCCAGGAGTCCGGAGAGATAAACCACGGAGAATTCATGAGCTGTGCATTGCAGTTCTGTCCCGTCATTTGGCAGATGAAAATACACCAAATCCCAGAAGTTTCATACCCCAGAACAGATGTCAGAGCGTGCACTGAATGGGAAACTTCCCTAAGTACAGCTGGGGTAAAAACAAAATGAGACCCGAGGAGTTTATTTAGTTACAACATTCTATACTTTGGTACTACCTGATCCCCAAGGTCCCCAGGCATTTCACAAATGCTTGCTAATTAGAGACTTGTGATTTCCTTTTTAACATAGGGAAATGCTGCGTTTTAATGGCAAACCTTGTGTCTTTTGCATCTTGAAAAGACACCATGAGAAATGTGAGCCAAATCAGGAACAGAGATAAATGATCCTATTTCTGGACTGCTTAAAACCAAAACCATCCTCCTCAGGATAAGAAATTGGCCATATTAGATTTTAAGGTGATGTGATACCTGCACTGCAGCTATCAATGATAAAGTAATACAATCAAAACAAAAATACCACCAGAGCCAAAACAAGTATTTCCCCACTTTTTCTCCTATGAAATCCTGATCTTTGAGGGTTGTGTTTATCTTTACACACCCCGAAATCCCTTCTCTAAACACCAGCTTTGTACTATATCCTAAAGGTTGTGTTATATCCTAAATGGCAAAATGAAAGTGAATTCCCAAGTGAAGAGGATCAGGAGAAACCCTTCATTCCAAGGGACGAAGATCCATCTCTGCCGCCTCTGTGACTTCGCTTGTGGCAGAGTGACATGGAGAGAGAGGTGGTTTCTTCCATCACCGCAGTCCAGGCTTTCCCATGCTCTGCCGTAAGGCAGCCAGTGGAAGTACTGGGAGCTCTGGGACCCAGAAAGTGCAGTGTCACTGCCTTATTCCGCTTTGGGAGGGAGGGAGGGAGAAGGAGGCTGTCTCCACAACCTCATCCGTTTGATCTCCCACTCTGATGGAACCCTGATGTGCCTCAGACACGACCAGATCCATTCCCAGCGCCATGGGCACACCATGGAATGAGCTTCCAGGGGCTGTCAGTCAAACACACAGTCCGACACAGCCACGGGGCGGACAAACTGCAGAGGTATCATCAGAGGGACTGATAAAATCGTGGCCAGCTTGCTGGCTGCTTGTCCTTGTGTGATGGTCACAGCCCTCTGCCAAGGAACTCTGCCAAGCTGCACAGGAGCCCTCGGCTGTGCCCTTTGCTCCAGAGGGAGCGCAGGTTCACCCTGTGTGTGCTCCCCCACAGCCCTCTCGGTTGCCTCAGAGACACGGTTTGTTACCAAACAGAAGCATTGAAGTGAAAGGTGTGTGAAATCCATCGGGAGAGATGATTCATTACCCAAAACTCCTTTATAGGATTCCTCCGAGGGAAAGGAGCCATTTAGAGACCGCTGAGTTTGTAGGCAGGATAACAAGGTGCTGTTGACAGAGCCAGCTGCAAATGTAATGAAACTGTAATGAATAAATAATAATAATCTATTGCTAGAGGAAACTCTTAATCATTATTGTCTGAAAGTCAAAATCAGACTGCAGACACTAGTCCTGCGAGATTGTGACAAAATAAAAACAGCCCTTTTCTCAGGACAGACTGTCGGTTGAAGCATATTCTGAATCCTTTCCATGTAACTAAAACAAAAATGTTATTCTTATGAGTTATTTTCAAAAGGTTAGAAGGAGGTCTTAAAATCGAGCTGCAGAAGATACTGTAAGAGAATCACAGCTGTTCTGGCTGGAGAACCAAAAATAACATTTTGATAAAATAGCCTTTAAAAAAAAGTTAAAGAGTTGGTTGGGCTTTAACCACTGCCCTGATTCTGAGAGACCAACCAGCATGGAGCACTGAAAACTCACAGTACAAGAGTGGATTTTCACAGGTTCCTAATCCCAGAATCATGAACACCCCAGGCTGGGAGGGACCTCAGAAGATCCAACCTGTCCTGGGAAAGGGAGTCTGTGGAGATTATCTAACACCCTGTGCCACTGCACCTTGAGAACTTCAACAACAGATTCTGCCACGCCCTGGAGGAGGTTGTGCCAGTGAATGGCTGTTCTTGCTATAAAAAGCATCTTTCTTACACCCAGAGAAAATGAAAAAGCATGGTGTGGAGACAGTATGTGAAATGCTGCTTCACATATGAACTGAATGTCTCAAGAAAGAGGTAAAAATGATGTTTGGGTCATTATTCAAATAAAGAAATCAGATAAAACCCCTTATTTTTGTATGGGTGACAGTCTGAACTACTCATGAAGGAGGAAAAGCAAGGCAAAGGAATATTTCAATAGCAAATGGTGGTAAAATGATATAATTTTATCTCTAGTTCTATTTTTTGAAGGTTATGCAGATCAAAATATAATCAGGCTGCTGCGTGCACAATTCAAAGCAGGAGGAGGCTTTGCTGGTTGCCTTTCTTACTCCTTATTTTCTTCCCAATTATGTTTTATTATGTTGCTCACATTCAACATGTGAACAACATTCACTGGATTACTCATTGAAAACCAGTGCTCATAAAAAACCAAATTATAGATGACATTCATCATTCTGCCCTGCTTGGTTGCAAATTGTTTAGAAATGCCAATTTTGCCCACAGAATTGAATGTGATGCATAATCGGAGAGGTTTTTGAAACTCTTCTGCAACAGAATGTTCTGGTAATGCATTCATGGTGACATGGCAGAGTTCAGGAGTCCTCTACTTGCATTTAGTAAAGATATATACACAAACATAGCCCTAGCCCATAGCATTGCTACAAATCGAGAATCTCCATCCTCAGTATCCAAACAACACACATCTTGGGCCTCAAAAAGTAAATAGTTTTGAGTGGAAAGGTGGAAAACTTGGGGTTAAAAAATCCTCTTTTCTTTGCTGTCCAAGAGTGGGGTGATGAAAGCTTCGAGGACGAGAAGCTTCTCTCTCTTCTGCCACCTGAGATTTTGGAGTGGGAGGATCTGAGCAGCTGGGCCTTTCAGACACCAGGTAAGCACAACAAAAGAATGCTGCTTCCCTGGAATTCCTTCTCCAAGCTGAGGGGAGCAGCTCAAGGTACTCACTCGAGAGAGTTCTGTTCCTTTGGTTTCTCCCACAAGGGCCCTTCAGTGGCTCTTGGGTTCCCGGTTCTCACGGAGCACAGCCAAACACTTGCAAATCTATTCTGAGCGAGTGATACTCTTCACAACCAAACACACAATCTGTTAGTGCTTAGGGCGCATTACCAACTTGCATGTCAAGACCGCTTTTTAAAACAGATTCTAAAATTGATTTATTACAAATAAACAGATTTTCCCAAGTACAGCTCTGGGCAGCAGCTGTGGAGAAGGGAAAGCACTGCACACCCGGAGTACTAAAGTGAAAAAATCCTCTGAAATCAGTAACCCCACAAGAATGAGAGACTCTGCCCTACCTTAATGTGAAGGAATTTCTCTTTGGGACTTGTGGTGAAAAGTTCCCCTGGACTCCTCTCTTCCCAACCCCAGTTTTCTTGAGGGAAGTTTTTTGCTGCTGGCGCTGTCACTGCCATGTCAGGAACCCGATGGGAACACTGTTTCAGGCTTGTTCTTTTGATGTCAGCCTTGTGGCTCTTTGAAGCCGGAGTCTCCTTCTGGAAGGCTGGAGGGGCAATGCTGGATCTGGAAGAACAGGAAAGTAAAGAGGTGCAGCAAACCCAGCACCGCTGGGAATCGGTAAGGGAGTGAAATGGATTGTGAGGACATGCCACGGGACTGAGGGCAGCTGGGACACGAATAAAAACTCTGAATAGCGATGCAAAACTCAGAGCCTTGAAGATGTGGTTCTGGATTTTATTTCCTATGGAGTAAGGAATCCTAGAGCTGAGAATCACCTCCAGCTGTTGCACACTCCATTTGCCTGCCCCAGTGGGCAAGAAATTACATGGTTTTGTATATATGTAAATTCAAATAAAATACATGTGTTGAACCTTCCTGTTTTTTAAATACACAAAACATATTTGGCAAATTCAAACACCATTTCCTCCTCTGCTTAGTCACTGGTTATGAAAGCTGTTAAATGACAAATGAGGTGATCATTCCTGCTCAGCTGCCATTAGAGGCTGTATTTTAATTAGTTGGGACATTCATGTCAAAACAGCTAATGCACAGGCCCTCATAAACTCATTGTTGAAGTTCCCTCATTGTCAAACAAGACTCATGGGTTTGTTCCCTCACGTGAAAGTAGAGGTGGTGCACAGAAACCAGTGAATAAACCACAGCTGAGTGCCCTTCCCACTGCCCGCTGCTCCCATGGCTGCAGAACAGCAAATGAGAAAGCACGGCCCAACCTGCTGATCTCAGCTGAAAATCCAGAATAAAAATCCATCTGTTGGAGATCCAGTGGGTTCTTCACTGCTTCAAATGGGCAGCCACACTTGCCTGGGAAGACCAAACCCTTCCCAAGTGGTGGAAATAAGTTTATAGGGTGGTATTTGTAGGAGGCAGCCTGGTAACAGGGGAAGGCTGAGGTATCTCGCTGCCTCTGAACAGAGTTTAGTGAGGCAAGACGCCAAATCCAGACATTAAAGCTGTCATTTTCCCATCCTAACTAAGGAAATCATAGTGGCTCTGCTTAGAGGAGTAAGAAATTCTACTTCCATTTGATTATCGGAGATGTGACCAAAACTTTCTTCCCAAGTGAGCTGCTGTTCCTGTGTTAGTAAAAACCCCTCAAAAGTCCAGCAGGCGTAGGCTGCAGAAGCTGAATGGTCCTGCAGACATGATTAATGAAGGAGAGGGCTAAATCCCCACGACATCTGGATTTGCTTCTTCTGGCCACAGATGGTTTTGGTTGCTTTTTATTCCAAGTATATTCGTTAGGACTAAGCATGGGGTTTAAACACAGCTTTCCTCTTCCAAGTCTCCATTTTCCGTGGAGATGCTTCTCCTCAGGGGCCTGTCCAGGAAGGCATATGTGGCAAATGAACTGGGATTTGCTAAACCATCCTGCACGCTGAAGGGGCTGCAAGAGTTCAAAAGGAGACACACAAAGGAAAATGGAATACTTTGGATTTTTGATGTATTTTCCCCTCTCTGAAGTGATTGTCTCGTCTGCTTCATTTTCCTTCCAGATAATTTTATAAAAACCTCATCCCTCCAAGGGATCAGAAAGTGTTTACAAGTTTTTCTGTTCGCTGAGTGTAGATGCTGAGAGCCAAGTCCATGCACCCAAGCCTGGCTGCTGGGCTGGGAAAGCCACCCAGCGAGCAGCCCCACAGCAATCCCACACTAATCCCGTCAGTGGGATCCTAATCCTGATCCCTGGCATCCTGTCAGCCTCCTGCTCCTCCCCGGCTCATCTGCACTCACCCAGAGTGTGCCTGGACAGAAGGAGGACACCACCAGCACCAGCACATCCTCATGGTGAAGCAGCCAGCAAAAATCTCTCCAATTAATTATTACCATGACTTATTTGGGTGATAAAACCTGGACACAGGTTTTTCAGCATCCTTTAGGAGCGCAGATGTAATTAACTGATGTGTTACTGATTTTCTTGCGCTCACTGTGTTGCTAACGTGGGTAACAATTAATCTGCTTTTTTAGCACGGTACCTGCCTTGGGTTCTCTCTTGCCTCTCTAAATAATCAACAGAAGAAACAGCAGTGGCCTTGATTATGTAGCAGTGATCTACTTAGAATTGATCAACTCTATCAAGTCAATAGTAATTCTGTGTTTTTTTCAAAGCAATTTCAATGCCAGTGTTTATTTGGCTATTACAAGAAAGCATAATACTTATTTAACAACGTGCTTGCTTTCAGACACATCCACCATTGCAGGCCCAGCTGTTTTGCTGTGCAGTGTTGAACACACTGGTGTATTTACTGCATTAAACAGCCCTCTGCAGATCAAAAGAGATGATTTTATTACTTTTTTGGATGATGTTTAGCAGAAACCTGTATTCTCCCGGTTACCTATGCAGTTCAACTTTACTAGATTAGTTTTGACCACAGTCAGTTGCACTAATGTTTGTAAGTGAAATGCAACTATTGCTTTTCCTTCCCTTTCTGTTTCATAATAAAGTTAGTATTTCCGTAGGCACTGGAATCCTCATTTTCCTGACATGAGAGAAAACAACGACATTCTTCTGTTATCCCAACTTTGAAACGCGATGATTAAACGTATTATCATAGATCACAGAAAAATCCAGTTTGGAAAGGACTTCTGGAGCCCATCTGCTCCAAACTTCTGCTGGAAGCAGCACCCTTGAGTTAGGCTGTCCAGGGCTCTGTCAAGCCAAACCTTGAATATTTCCAGTGAGGGAAATTTTACCACTTCCCTGGCAACCTAGTGCAATGTTTCATTGTTCTCACAGCGATTTTCTTCCACTTAAAACCCAGACAGAATTTCTCCTTGGGGCAAGTTGTTTGTATTAGCCTTGATGTGTTTTTCCTTGGTGTGTTCAGATGCACAAATTAGACCTCTTGCCTGTCTAAATAACCAACAGAAGAAGCAGCAGTGGCCTTGTTTCATTTCTGGTGGCACGCTGGATGTTTAGCAGTTGAACTACCTTAAGGCTGGCTTTGGCCACATCTTTCAGTAACTTCTGGATAGATTTGGGGGGTCTTTCAGTACTCTGTCAAGGACCAGAGAGCCCAGGAACACAGAAGTGGCTGAAATTGGGGGTGTTAATGTTCCCTAACAGCCACTCAGCCCATTTAAAACTGCAGCTTTTGGAGCATTTTGTCTGTATAGAATAATTGAGCTGTAAAGATCCCTGCTGTGGACTGAAAGCAATATGCAAACCAAGCCTCGGAGTCCTGCCAACAATTACCTTTGACTTGGCACGCTGCCCAGAATAGAAATCTTGCAAAATTTTAGTCTCCATTTCTCTGGTATATTTCTGCAGCTATTTAAACAACCAATAAAATCGAGGGGACCAAAAAAAAAAGAGAGAGAGATGATAAAAATGTTTAGATTATGGACTAAGCATACATAATGGTCTGGCTATGGTTCCCTTCTCCTTCCCCAAATACCGAAAGAATAACAAGAGGAAATACTAAAAAGAACCAGCGATTTAAACAAAAGTTGTGAGGTCAAACTCTCCCTTGCTCCTCCTTCCTTCTCTTTATCGCTGCTCTCCACTTGGCTGCTGGCTCCCAGCTGAAGGCACCGGCTGCATTGTTAGTCCACGGACAAGAACAATACACCACAAAAAGGGTTGGGGGGGCCTTCGTGATAGCTTGAGCCTTTCCAGAGTTTTGCTTTGTGCAAAGCAAAAATCCTCTGAAAAGAAGGAAAAATAAACCAAAGTTCACGTGGAATCATAGAATGGTTAGGGCAGGGAGAGACTTTAAAGCCCATCCAATCCCACCCCTGCCATGGGCAGGGACACCTTTCCCTATCCCAGGTTGCTGCAAGCCCTGGCCAACCTGGCCTTGGACACTGCCAGGGATGGAGACAATTTCTCCCCAATATCCCATCCATCGCTGCCCTCTGGCAGTGGAAGCCATTCCCTGTGTCCTGTCCCTCCAGCCCCTGTCCCCAGTCCCTCTCCAGCTCTCCTGGAGCCCCTTTAGGCCCTGCAAGGGGCTCTGAGCTCTCCCTGGAGCTTCCTCCAGGAGAACACCCCCAGCTCTCCCAGCCTGGCTCCAGAGCAGAGGGGCTCCAGCCCTGGGAGCAGCTCCGTGGCCTCCTCTGGACTCGCTCCAAGAGGCCCACATCCTCCTTGTGCTGCGCTCCAGGTGGAACCTATGAAGCACCAGCCCCAAGTGTGGTCACCACAGATGACAGCTGCCACTAGAATGAGCTGTCCAGACCACAGCTGTGTCTGCAGGAGATGTGTCTGCGAAGGAGAGTGAGGAGAGGTAACTTGGCAGGGCTGTCAGCGCAGCTCTGGGTGAGGCAGCGGTGCAGGAGAGGCACCAGGAGGGGTTATGAACATTCTCACTCGTGGTGCATGGGGCTCTTCTGGCCGGTGAGCTCTCACAGCAGTGAAATGGGATTGGAGCTTGAATCTTCAGTTTAAAGAGAGCAACAGGATTGGAGCTGGAATCTTCAGTTTAAAGAGACCCCAGTGGCAGCTTGGCCTTAAGTGAGCACCTGCAGGTGAAGGGCAGCCCACCAAGTGTGAAGGTGTTTGGGAAGAACCCTGCTTGAGGCCAGGGTGGGGGGAAGCAGCTGCCACTCAGTGCAGTTCCCCTAAACGCTGGATTTGCCATGGAAAAAGAGTCAGTAGATCCTGACTGTGCTCCAGTGTCCTGGCTCCGCAATGTTTCTGCTGTCTGCAAAAGCCTCACATGGCTACAGCTCTGAAAATAAATACAGCCAAGCTGTAACCTCATTCCACGTTCTGGGAGCACAGGCAGCCAACACCAACTGCAGCAATGTGGAGGCTTTGCAAGGGGATTTTCTAGTTTAACAGGGAACTGCTTCACTGCAGAGGCTGGTATCCATGGCTGGGATTGGGGTAGTGGTGTGACATGGGAGAAATAAAGGAAGCTGAACACTTCCCACCCAGTTTGCTCTCACCCATCTCATTAGAGAGGACTGCTAAAGATTATACTCCTCCTGATTGAGGAACTGCCGACATGAGTGACAGCAATCAGATTTTCACTCGTGTTGAATGCACTAGCTACCAAAACCCTGGATGCTCAGCTGGCCACTCTAACTCTCTGAGGTTATACAAAATAAAACCCGAACCAAAACTTTGAACCAGCTGTTTTCTCCCTGTTTTAATGAGATGTTGTCACACCAGAAGTTACTCCTTGCTGTCGGGCGCCCTCTCCTGCACGTTCACCTCTGAAGCTGTTCTGGTGACAGGGAAGCCCTTCTCCTCCTCCTTCTCCTTCTCCTCCTCCTTCTCCTCCTCCTTCTCCTTCTCCTTCTCCTTCTCCTTCTCCTTCTCCTTCTCCTTCTCCTTCTCCTTCTCCTTCTCCTTCTCCTTCTCCTTCTCCTTCTCCTTCTCCTTCTCCTTCTCCTTCTCCCCTTCTCCTTCTCCTCCTCGTCCTCCTCCTCCGGTAAAATCCTCCCACACAAACGTCCCTCCCGACCCCACACACCTCCCTGTTTTTCAGATACCCAGCTTCTGGCTGCTTACTACACTCCAGAAAGCTCCCAGGCAGTCAGCTTTGCTAATGAAGAGTTATCAGGCAATTATTTTTCTTTACAAAGCAAAATCATTCCAAGCATCCTCAAAATCATAGAACCCCAGACTAGTTTGGGTTGGGAGGGACCTTAAGGATCATCTTGTTCCACGCTCTGCCATGGGCAGGGACACCTTTCACTAGAGTCAGGTTGCTCCAAGCCTTGAGCACTTCCAGGGATGGGGCAGCCACGGCTCCTCAGCACCCTCAAGGGGAAGAATTCCTTCCCCATATCCCCTCTAACCCTGCTCTCCTTCACCTTAAAGCCATTCCCTGTGTCCTGTCCCTCCATCCCTTGTCCCCAGTCCCTCTCCAGCTCTCCTGGAGCCCCTTTAGGCCCTGCAAGGGGCTCTGAGCTCTCCCTGGAGCTTTCTCCAGGAGAACACCCGCAGCTCTCCCAGCCTGGCTCCAGAGCAGATGTGTTCCACTCTAATTTCCATGGCCCCATCATGCCCGTTCCAGCCTTCTTGCTCCCCATAGTAAGGCAGCAATATCAGTGTCAGTGATTGTCCCAGCATGCTGGAGAGGCAAGAAAAAGCAGATTTGGTGTCTCAGTTCTGAATCTGAGTGTTTTGGCCAGAAGGGAGTTCAGAGAGGTGGGATGTGGCCTTTGCCTCCTGACAGCAGCAGCTCAGCTCATCCAGCCGAGATTGTCACAATCACCACCAGCAGCGCTGGAAATCTGCCCCAGGTATGAGCCCTCTTGCCCTGCTGTGAGAGAGGATAACCCACCTCTTCATTTGGAGAAGAAAATCTAGGTTCCAACTCCTACAAAAGGCAAAGAACGGGTCACAAACCCTGAGAAATTTAAGAATTTGTACAAGAGGAAACAATGTGGGGCTAACACTGAATCACCACACTTCTACATCCTCCTCTCGCCGTCTGATTGCCAAACCACTTTCTCTCCTGCTTCCTTTCTTCTTCTTGTCTTTTTTACACTCTGTCAAGTTGTTCACACGGCTTCCTCACCCCCACTCCGTGTTCCAAGACTTCTCTTTATCATATTTTCCTGGTTTATCATCAGAAAACTGCCAGAAACGAAGAGGAATTATGTCCTGGAGAACACCAGAGAGTTCTTTGACTTTTGGCCAATGCTCTGCTGCAGCGTTTATGGTATTTGATGCATATGTTTTAGAAGACTTTTTATTGCAGGCTGGGGATGAGGAGTAGACGCCTGTTTTCTGTAAAATTTCATAGATCGTGGCTATTTCATGGTCTGTAGGTGCCTTTGACAAATCCTTCTGCAGGGTGGCCTGTTTGAGTCTTCTCTGATCAATGGCTACGCAATACTTCTGTCATTTATTTCACAAGAAAGGACATGAAAAATTTGGGTTTGGCTGCTTTGTGGAATCGGGTGTCTACTCTACAGTTTCATTGTCCAACCACTCTGTATCCCTGATGTTTTTAGACACAGATGATTTTTTCTCTCTGTTCCTGCTGGAGGTGTTCAGGACCAGAACACGTGCCAGGCCTGGAAGTTTGTGAAAGTTGTTCCTCCACTTGTGCTGTGGATTTAGGTCCCCCCTCCCCATGCCCGTCAACCCAGCAGACTTCTGCAAAATCAGCCACTGAAAGTGGTGGGAAAAGGAACCCACCAGGTTTCATGAATTGAAACCGCCTCCTGTGAGATTTACTTCAGCACGCCTGTTCCTGGAACACAACAGGTAGTTCTCTAAAGAACACCGAAGCATGGAACAAAGCTCAAAAAAATGCCTGCTTTTTGTGGTAATCAAAGCTTTGGTGTCCACTGACAGTTTCATCCCATTGCCCCTTAGCTTATCACTAGGGATGCCTGGAACTCCTTTCAAACACTACTACTTAAATTGCTTCCAAGGATTGAAACAGGCTTGTTTTAACTTGTTTTTTCAAGGTAGTGTTTTCTGTTGTTGCTAAATTATCACCAAAAAACCTGATTTTTGTGGCTCCTGGGAAAACTAAGACATTTAGATTGAATTTAAGAAGAAATTTTTTATAATGGGGGTGGGGAGGCCCTGGCACAGGGTGCCCAGAGCAGCTGGGGCTGCCCCTGGATCCCTGGAAGTGTCCCAGGCCAGGCTGGACGGGGCTTGGAACAGCCTGGGACAGTGGGAGGTGTCCCTGCCCATGGCAGGGGTGGCACTGGATGGGATTTAAGGTCCCTTCCCACCCAAACGAGCCTGGGATTCTCTGACGAGAGCTCTCTTGCCAGCTTAGCCAGTTCAGAACAGAGAAGGCAATGCAGAACACCTGAAGTGGGTGCTCAGAGCAGACAGTGTGGAAAAAAATCCCAGTTTAATGTCACGAGTACAAAAAAAGGCTTCTCTGAGCAGCAGTCACCCTTGATCATCCTCCTGTTGTGTGTTCATTGCAACGTCTGTCATTCCCAGTCACACCAGCCACATAATAGAGTTCTTCAGCGCTTCTGATTTTTTTTTGTCATTGTGCTCCCACTGTTATGTTAATTAGATTAAAGCAGACTCCCACTGAGGCTGTAACAATGATAAACATTGTAGTAATCTGTCAGCTCTCTCTGAAACCACTTTCCAGGGCTTTGGAAATGTGCTGCCCCGACAGACCACACCGCTGCGTGTTGTAAATAATCTGCTTTGATCACACTTGCTCACAGACATTGTAATAACCAACACTGAAAAATAAACTCCTAATGACTCACAACCCGAGGCACATTATTGATCTCCGCAATCAGCTACCGTGAAGGGGGTCACGGAATCAGACTATTAATGATGTCATTTTTAACTACACAAGGCAAATATTGTGGGGAGAGAGGTCCTGCCAGGAATCTAAAACAATTGTACATTAATACTCATCATTTTCTTTGTCCGGAAAGATTGGCTTGGTCCATCTTTCCCTGAAATAGGTTCTAGCCTTTCCACTGATTGTTTTAAAGCAAGCAGTAAATTCTGACAACTTTTAACATAGACACTCGGTTCTGTGGGATTTCACTTCCAGGCCATTAACTCCTCAATCCATATTCTGACAGATTTCCTCTGAGGAACAAAGAACGGTGCGGGAATAAGGGCTGAGCTGCTTTTCTTGTCGTACTGTCCAGAGACACCCAGCCACACAGCTCTCCTCATCACAGGCCCTGCGGAGAATCAGGACTTCACCAATCCAGGTTCTTTACCAGTGCTGTGGAATCCATTATTACAAATGGTTCTGTACTTCTCACCAGCCCTGTGCCTCGTTTCAGTGAATCCCAAAAGGTTTCAGTTTTCTGTATTCAGAGTGTGTGTGTGTTGATGTATGGACATCTGCCGTGTCCATAAACCTGCACCACACATCCCATTTCTCCTCCTGCTGCGAATCTGAAGCAGATGTGTGAGGCTGCAGAGAATAGGTGTGGGCTGGATTTCTGCAAACTGTGTTCTCACTGCTGTTTGGAAGGCAGCAATTTGCCAAACGGCAGAACCACAGGCTTTAGAAGCAAGTAACAACATACAGCCACGCTCTCGCTTTCCCAACTCTTGGCCCAAAAATAATCAAAGAGTGGAAGTAGAACCCAAAAAGAGAAATTATTTCTGTTTTAGACCTCTACCCTAATGTGCCTGTCCCCAGCACCAGCCAAAGTCCACTGCAGATCCCTAATTCGTAAGGCTGACCACTGTGATCCTGGAAGGAAACTCCAACTGCAAACTCCTGCTTAACCTGCTGGGCTGAAATGTGTGTGCAATATGCTCCAGCACTCCAAATAAATCAGAGCTCAGATCTCCAGAACCCAAACGCAAGGGATGTCCAGGCTGGAGCAGCAGAGTCAAGGAACTCCTGGCATTCAGAGAGCAGAGCTGTGTTACGAAGAAACGGGCACAGCTGCTTTGGTGTCTGAGTTTGGAACGAGGACCCAGCTGGCAAACACCTATTTCCCATCATTTCTGGAGGTCACTGCTGAAGTTCAAGTAATGGGAAAAAGAGATGAGTTAAAAGCAAACCTCCCTGAGTTACGTTTGAAACACACGGCTCAGGGATAAGTTGCACAACTTAAGCAGCCTCTGGAAAGTGTGGCACTATCACCCCCTGAGATTCTCCCCTCAGGGAAACAGTCGGGTTGGGGATCGCGGCCTTTGACCAGCTACAAAACAAGGTAGGTCTGTGCTACAGGAAATCTTCTGAAATAAGATATAAAAATAGGGAAGGAATAGTCATTCATTACCTGTAACTGATGCTCAAGCCAAGAATTACTAAAACGTATCCTGATTATTTTTTCCAGCATTTTTTTCCTTTCTCTTTTTTTCTCCTTCTGCCTTCTTCTCTTTTTGCCTTCTCCTTATCCTTATCTCTTTACAAATATGCTTTTGGTCACTCTTTTTTAAATTTTGGTCACTACTTGTAAAGATCAACACAACAGACCAAGTCATCCTCATACTTATTTACCTTTTGCACGATTTTCAGTGCAAGCACAAACCTTCAATGATTTCAGCAAAGGTTCTTGGTTGGGCCATTCACTGGCAGAAAAATAAATCTGTTTTTGCAGAAAAAAAATGCCTGATTGTATCTGTCTCATGCTCCACGAGAGGGCACCAGATAATTATCTTAAATATCACCCAGGCAGTGGTTGTGTCCAGGCTGTTAATTGCACCTAATTAGAGATCAGTAGATGTATTAATCAACTACAAGTCAGGCCTCAATACAGAACCACTCAGAGGCACTGTTTGCATCTACACTCAGCCTCCAGCTCCTCTTTGGATCCCAAAAAGTTGTGTGCAGGTATTGCTTCTCCCTCCCAATATTCTCCTATTTCCAACCTTGCTGCTGTGCTGTCTTGTGTCACACACCTAAAATATTCACATATTTAAACTATTGCCCACAGCCCTAGGATGAGAACAGCCAGTGCCAAATTTGTTTTCCAAGGCACAGAACAATTTTTTCACCACAAATGAGAAATTCATCAGTGCAAGAGACAGCTTTACTGTGGGTGAGCCTGTAGTTAATCCCACAAACACCTTCCACGCCTCAGAAGTCCGTGATCTTATCTTTGCAACATTTTCTATGTAGTTATTTTTTAAAAAACTATTTCAAAACATTGCGTACACAACTTCCCTGTATTTGACAAGCTTTAATCACCCTTGTTTCCTTACTGCAGAGAGCAGGACACTGATTGTTTGCTGAGTGACAAATTAAAAAGGGTTTAATCACATCCCTATTTCAGTTCAAACTGCCTCTGCTCGGCACCAGAGCTGGAGCATTCTGCTTTCCTTGCCCTGACGCTACTTAGACCCTTCTGAAAGGATGTGCAAAATCTTTGGAGGCAGCAAGGTGAGAAACAAGATTTCTTTCCCCTCAATTCATTTACTATAATAAAAGTAGTAAAAAAGGAGTTACAAGGAAAACCAGCTGCAGTTTGACACCTAAGCAGGGTTCTGTTTTATTCACTGCCCCCTCTGCAGAGCACAGAAGCAACATTTTCTTGCTTTCCTTTAGTTACTTACAACGAGTTCCCACTCCTTTGCCTTTCTCTCGGGGCCCTGGATTTGGGGAATGGAAGGAATTAGCTTATCTCTTGCAGCCTGAATTTGGAATATCCATCATATTTCCTGTCTGTGAAGTCCCACCTGTGTCAGGGCACGTGGGTGGCTCTGAGCACTGGCACAAGGGTGTCACTTTGGGCACACAGACAGCTCCTCTCTCCTCAGCTCTGCTTTTCTCTGGCAGCACATGCCAGCAGAAACAATTATTACCTTTGGTTTTTTTGTGGTTGAACAACATCTTTCAGATAAGTGGAATTAATTCCCTTACCGCACGGAAGGGATAAAGGTAAAGCCTAAAATAAAAATCCCAACAAATGAAAACATTTGTAATGAGCTAATTAGCTGATTAAATGATTACAGGCTCTGTCTCCCTACACCTGTTAATAAACTGTTAAATATCAAATGCAGAATTAATATCAGCCGTTAAGTGCATGCTACCCCTCTCCAAAAGTCCAATTAAGCATGTGTTTACAAATGATGCCACTAATTACCCACCTCTTCTATTTGAGACAAATGTCTTAATGTGCCTTGGAGACATTTCCCAAGCTCAAGAAACACAAAATGTCTCCTCAAAGAACCAATACTCTGAACACATTGTGAATTTCTGAGCATAAGCCCTAAGGCTATAGGTTTCGTAAACACATTTTTTTTTCAGTCTAAGTGATCTGGGGTTTTGCCTCATGAAATGTTGAAGAATGCGAATTTCAGATGCTTTTTCAGTTGCCATTTCTGTGATTCGAGGGTGCACTTCTTGGAACTATCCTTCATTTATTAAACTGGCAAAACCCTTTGATCCCAGCCTGAAACTTCACTTCATGAGCAGATAAAATTATCTTGCAGCTACTCCTCAAATTCTCGGCCAGTTTTGATCTCTGTTTTTACTTTGCTGATGGAATCACTTTCGGAACCCTGCAGTTGAATGCTGCTGTGAAAAGAGTTCTGAATTACCACCAATCACTGAGAGCACCGTCCTGCTGTTGTTCCCCAGCCGTGGTTTTGTGGGATTGCTTGGTTTGTGCCTACGCTGGAATGCTTCCTGAAGCTGCCAAAGTTTTTGGGTTATATTGCAAGTTTAGAGTTATTTGAGATATTTTTCCCCTGCGTTTTTATAAGGAATTTGCATTAAAGAACTTTGCCTGCCACGGTTCCCATCACAGGTGGAGGAAGATTTGATGTCCCTGCTTGCTCACTGCCTGAGCAAAGCATTTCTGTATTAAAGCTCTCTTGGGATCAAGCACATTGACATGTTTGGGATACACTGGAGGGGTAAAAATAACTCTTTGACCCTTCCTAAACCAGATCCACCCTTTTAGTACCTGCTCCTCTCTCTGCCACTCCCAGCTCCTTCTGGATTTAGCAACTTGGTTCTAGCAGCATCTTTCCCTCTAGGGTCAGCTGTCAGGGTCTGACTGTCCAAATGCTGGCTGCGTACTGGATTTCAGTGACTTTCTTGAAAGCAAGAACTTAATAATGGAAAACTGAAGAGCCTGTAATGTCTCACGCCAAACTTCTTTTCCAGAGGAATACAGCTGACAGGATCCCTAATTTGTACATTTTGATCCTTGAGCAAGGTGGATTCTGTTGCAATTCCCATTTATTCATGTTACCTCTGTGAGCAGTTAACCTGCCCCAACACTTATTTTGTCTACAAGCCTCAAAATAAAGCTACAATCTGCAGAGTTTTGCAGATATATCACGGGGGTATTATCTTGCAGCTCTTATGATCCAGAAAAGGGCTTTTCCCCTTGATTGCCACTGGGCGTTCTCACCAGACCGCTCCAGCTCTGCCAGGGGAAGGGGCACATCACAGTTACAATCACAATACCAACCTGTGCTGAGCCATCTCGGTTAACTTCCCTTCTTTCCCATTCACAATATCAAACATTTTCCATTAACGATCACACAGCTTGTTTGCTCTGCTTTAAAGAATCTCAATCTTAAACCGTGGCAAAGCCATGGGTCCCGAGCCAGTGCTGGTTCAGAAGAACAACCTCAGAGCCCTTTCCTGCTGCCCCACTGTACCCAAGCTGATCCTGAGCAAAGCTGCTCTGCACACGCTTTGCACCCTGCTCAAAGGGTAAATGCCTCAGAAATCCCTCCTGCTCGGACAGGGACACTCAGCATGGCAAAAGGATTATTTTACTACTGCTAGGGCAGACCTTACCTCATCCTACCAAGGCCCATTTAGTTTTCCTTTGCTATCATTTATTTATACCCTCATCTTTCTTTACCACAGTGGAGTAAATCACCAACACAGACATTTTCTCCTGATTTTTCTCACCTTTTGCCTCCTATTTACCATTCCCTGCCTCCAGATTTTCAAAATGTGAGTGTTTTCTCCTCCTTCCCTCTATATGCTGGTTTCTGAAGGAAGTGAATGGGTGACCTTCAATCACTTTAACAGGTAATAAATATTTTACCTTGAAGGACGATATGGAAACAGCATGTCTCAGTTGACTGGAGTAATTTTCTTCACTATTATTTTGCTGCTGCAAGGAGCAGAAGGAATGTTTCCATTACAGCATGAGCAGTGGAAAGCAGGAGCTGATGAAAGCTCTCTCGGCTCTCCTGCTGCATGGCTTTGCTACCTACTGCAGAGAACAAAAATGCTCCTAACACGGAGCATTGTATTGTATTGAAATACAATATTATCCATCTCCCAGGCTTTCTGGTCTGCACTGGAGTGCAGAATTGCAGGATGATGGGACAGCTTGGGCTGAAGGGGCCCTCAGGAGGTTCCTGTCCAAGCTCCAGCTCAAAGCAGGCCAGCTCTGGGGTCAGACCAGGCCACTCAGGGCTTGAACTGCCTGGGTTTGGAAAACCTCCGAGGATGGAGATGGCACAACTGTGCTGCTGTTGAGTGTCCTCATGGGCAACAGGTTTTCCCTGTATTCATCCAAACCTTTCTCGTTTTGGCTTCTTTCACCTCTCACCTTGGCCGAGAGAAGCCTGGCTCGATACCCTCACAGGAAGGGGTTGGATGTGCAGGATCCCCAAAGCCTTGCCTGCCCCAGGCTGCCCAAGCCCTGCTCCCGTGGCCTTTCCTCTCAGGGAAAGTTCTCCAGCCCCAGCCATCCTGGGGGCCTCCCTTGCCTTCCCTTCCTCCAGTCTGACAATTCCCCTCCAAACTGGACAGTATCTGGGTGTGGTTTAGGGAGTGCTGCGCATGAGGGACATGTCAGCAGTGTCCCAGCTTTCCTCACATCCTTAAAAGCAGCAAGAACATTGCAGAGGAGCTCCGTGGTGCCACTATTGAATCATACAGGAAATATAAACCAAAATCAAGTAAATATTCTTAGAAGTATGGTCAGCTGGGCACCATTAGCACAGCTTAAGTGTGTTGGATTTCTTTTTGCGTCTCTTTCGGCAAAAGGTTCCTAGAAATGTTTATAGTTTGTTAATTTGCATGCCGCTGCGTAGTTTTGCATTTTACCAGATTTTTTCCTGTGAGGGTGGGCAGGCCCTGGCCCAGGGTGCCCAGAGAAGCTGTGGCTGCCCCTGGATCCCTGGAAGTGCCCAAAGCCAGGCTGGACGGGGCTTGGAGCAACCTGGGACAGTGGGAGGTGTCCCTGCCCATGGCAGGGGGTTGGGATGAGATTAATTTAAGGTCCCTTCCAACCCAAACCATTCCAGAATTCTGTGATTCCAACTCACCCTGCACTCCATCTGCCTTTGGAGATCTGCCTTCCTGACAACTGCATGTTCTCATTTTGCAAATCTTATTTTTGCATTATGAAGCTTTTCTCACATAGAACAAATGTTACAAACAGTGGTACATTGATATCAGAACTTCTTCACTCACTTCAGTGCTGCAGGCATTTAACAAGGGAAGCAATTTTTACCAAAGGGTGCTTCTGGTACCACAATAACTTGACAGACATCTTCCTTTCCTTGGCCCAGCTGGAACTTCGGGAAAATTTCAGTCATTCGTTCTGACTGGTGTCATTCTAAAGACAGGAATGTATCAGAACCTCTTATTCCATTCTGTACCAGCTTTGAATTTTAACATTGACAGAGCTCAACACAACCCATTTCAGAAAAATAATACTTCAAGAAACCCAATCAAGAACAGAAAGGACTGTTAAATCCTGTCCACAGCTGACTCCCTCTAAGATTTATCCAAGACATTTGATCACACTTAGAAAACAGGTATGTTATCCCTGACTACCTTATCAAGGTCTTATAAGGATCCCTTATATAGGCTTACATAGGCTGCAGTATAAGTGACAAGGAGGATGAGGGAGTGAAAGCTACTCCGTAAAAATAGTTACTTAGGAGTAACCTAGAATTTCTAGAATTTCCCAAAAATACGTGAAGTTTTGCAAGGCAAGGTGAAGGTCCAAACCAGGACTTTAAAAATATTCTGAGTATGAGAACACTAACTGTAACACTCTAGGAAAACTTACAATACTTCATATTGAATTGCCTTAAATACTCCGTATTGAATTGCCTTAAGTTCTCTATATCGAATAATCTTAATTACGTTGCTGCATCATTAAAGACTGAAGTATTAATTCAACCTCACGTCTGATCTCTGTTCACTTTTTACTCACACCAGATTTAATTACACTAAGTGCACTGCCTTGCTATCGCTATAAAACAGTTAATGCCAAGACCGGTGAAGGCACCTTTGAAGACCCAAAGCTCATAAAAACAATGTTAATTTACCAAACGTTTATTTCACGTTAGGACCGCAGCGCGGGCTGGAGATGCTCGAGAACACCGAAATGTGTGTTTTTGTACCGTGAGCAGGAGCACCACGAGTCTTGCTCCGGCTTCTGTCCCTGGTCTGAGGGCTGCGGGGACGGCGCCGGGCTGGGTGCCACGCTGCCCTGGCTGCCGGGGTTCAGCCGCTTCCCACAGCCTTGGCACTCCGGGCACGTCCCTCTCTGGAGCGGTGTCCAAGGGCAAGGAGCTCAGGGAGCACAGCCCGGCAGAGGCCGGCCCGAGGCCAGGGATTCATCCTCCCTGGGCCGGGCGTTCATCCTCAGGCGTTCATCCTCCCAGGGCCGGGTGTTCATCCTCAGGCATTCCTCCTCCCTGGGCCGGGCGTTCATCCTCAGGCGTTCATCCTCCCAGGGCCGGGTGTTCATCCTCAGGCATTCCTCCTCCCTGGGCCGGGCGTTCATCCTCCCGGGGCCGGGCGTTCATCCTCAGGCATTCCTCCTCCCTGGGCCGGGCGNGGCGTACATCCTCCCGGGGCCGGGCGTTCATCCTCGGTGGCCAGGGTTTCATCCTCCCGGGGCTGGGCTGCCCGCGGAGCCGGGACTGAGGCAGCACTGACCAGCACTGCCCCAGCGCCTGCGGCCCGCGGCCTCACCGGGCCGGCGACAGCGGGGACTGCCCGAGGACCGCCCCGCTCCGGCCAGGGCACCGCCACCCGCCCGAGCTCCGGGGCTGGCTGATGAAGCCACAGAGCCACCGGGGCTGGCAAACACCTCCGGGACCATCGAGGCAAATCCATGCCCAACGCCACCCTGCCAAGCAGGCCGTGGCACCAGCTGTCGCAGCCAGCCTGTCCTCACACACCTCCGGGACGGTGACTCCACCGCCCTCCCGGTGTGTTCCAATGTCTAATCACCCATTCCGCGAAGGAATTCCTCAAACCTCGCCCGGCGCAGCTCGGCCGTCCCCGGCCGGACAGGGCGGTCAATGGACAGGGGCCGCGGTGCTGAGGGAGCCCCGCAGGGCGCGCTGCCGCATCCCGGGAACGGGAAAGGGAAGGGAAAGCGATGCGGAGCGGCGGCGGGGCCGGAGGTGTGGGCAGGGCGGGGAAAGCAGCGAGGGGCCCCGGCGGACGCCGCGTCCCGGCCGTGAAGGAGGCGGAGGAGGGCGCGGGGCGGCCCGGGCGCGGCGGCCCCGTCCGCGCTCCCCCTGCCCAGCCCCGGCCATGAATATGTAACTCCCCTCTTTTCCCGAGCTCCATTGCGGAGCGGCGCTCGNGAGGCGGCTGCGGGGTGTTCCGGCGGGGCGGGGGCCGGGGGTGTTCAGGACGAGCCGCCCCATGGCAGCCCGGAGCCCCGGCTGCCCCAGCCCGGCCGTGCTGCAGGGCCGCGGGGCACCGAGCCGCCCCCGGGGGCTGCCGAGCCCGGAGCGGCCGGGGTGTGCATCTGTACACACGCACCTAGATGTGCGCAGCTGTGTCCCCATGCATGTGTGCAGCTCACGCCGGGGAGCTGCGGGCTGGGGTAGCGGCAGCCGCGGCTCCATCGCAGCCGCAGTACGGCGGCACCAGCCCGGCACCGCCGCTGCCATCCCCGGCAAGGGACAGCTCAGGGACACGGCCCGGCTGCTGCCGCCGGCGCTGCGCATCGCCCCTCCGCACAATAAATACGGTCCCGGGTGTGATTTATAGCCCGGCGTTCCCCGTCTTTTGTCTGTCCCGGGGCCGGTGCTGGCGGGGCGTGATGCCGGCGGGCTGGGGCTGGGAGCTGCTGCCGGGAAAATGTCGCTTCCCGCAGGGCAGCAGGTGCAGGGGGACGCTGTGCCGGGCGCTGAGGATGTGCCTCCTTCGGCCGCATCGCTCCCGCTGCTTCCCCTACGAATTCAGCACCTGTTCCTTGCCAAGTTTTACGCTCTGCAGCAGCTTTTCAGCATCACTTGCCTTCCCTGCACCAGCCCTGTGGCACAGTGCGTTTATGAAACGAGCCCTGAGCAATATTCTTCTCGGGATTTTTGTGAGCTGTTTGTTTTTCAGACCCTCTTCTTTGGAAAATAATTGGACCAAGTGCCTAATTCCGCAGAAATCCAGAGGACAGATAGTGGAGAAAGATGATTTCCAGGGTGATAATTCATAATCCAGCCCTGTTTGGAAGTGGTTGTAGCTCTGTGTGATAACTGTGGACTGCACATGGGCTTTTAAGGATTAAAGGGAATTGCTTGCATGTGAAAAAACGTGACTGGTGTGCGGGTGAAATTATTTTTGCTCGGGGAGAATTCTTTAATCGAGTGTCACTCATTTAGTGACAAAGACTCGATTTGTCATAGGAGTTCCCTGCAGAGGTGCTCTGATTTGTATTCATCTGTGTTTCCATTAAAAACTTGTGTAATGAGATAATTTGACTTTCTTATACATCATGTCAGGCTCGGAGCTGACATTCAGCTGTCAGCAGAGACAGAGGCACTGGCTGTGACAGCAGCGGATATGGAGAAGCGGTATATTTTGCATTCAAATATATATTTATTGATAGGATTGCTTTATCGGCTGTCTGGAGATGGGAGGAATTTTCACTGGACAGCACGAGCCGCAGTGTCAGGTACAAGTTTGTGCCTGGGTGTGACTCTGTTACGGTGCCTTTCAGCAATGACAAACAAATTGAGAGCATCTTTAAACCTCACTGCCCCCATGAATTGTCACTCACAGAGTTTAATAACTGCCTTAGTATTGTCTGCATTCAACTTTGTGATAATAGAGGCACACAGACTTTGCATTGGAGGCGTTTTTTCACTTCTTCAGTGGCTAAAATTGTTGACCTTTCGCTTCAAAGCTTTGAAGCACCAGCCTTGCTGCAGCCACCAAGAAAAGCACTGACTGTCATGTCTTAGAGGTGAAATAATATGCAGGTGCCAGCAAAATAAATTGCATGGGTCTCCCTTGATCAGCGATGCTTCATGTTTTAAGAGTGATGCACGATAATAGTTGAATATGAAGACTTGGTTGGGCGTCTTGGGTGATTGGAGCAGAATCCTGGCATTTTCAGTGCTCTGCTATCACTGAATAGAAATACAGGCTGCAGGAGAGCCATCGGCCTTGTATGCGAAATAGATGTTGGGCTAAGTGAATTTCTTCGTCTTTCTTTTAACTCTTTCCCTTGCTTGCAAAAAGAATGTAATGGGAGAGTATTAAAAATGAGATTTCAGTCTGTGACTGCTCAGTTTTATTTTTCTTAGAAGGAGCGCTGGATCTCCTCTGACTGAAGCACCAGCTCTAGGAACATGCATGAAAGAAGCACTGGAGTAAAGGAATTCCTTCCACTTTTTTTTCTCCTAAATATCTTTTACCTATTTTTTTCTGAATAGATTAGCAGTTTAATAATGATGCAGACAGAGAGTAAAGAGATTGGAGAAGCGATGCTGTTGAGCCTCAGCTTGCTTCTGCTTGCTTTTCTGTTGATGCAAATAACTGGCCTTCAAAGCTGACCTTAAATTCTTAATTTTCGAAGGAACGAGCAGCATTCGATACTGTGGAGCTGTTTGGACTTGTTGCAGCAGAGAAATATTTTAGGAATTACCCCTGCCTGCTTTCCCCCCACTTCGGGATCCTGGAGCTCTCTCGCAGGCAGCCGGGAGTTAGCAGTAGTGCTCTGCTAACTAATTAAAACCTAATCATTCTCTGCTCTTCACCTCTGGGGGATAACATTGAACTGTTTGGTGTAATTATTGGGTTAAACTGTGTGAAGTGTTGCTCCTGTGGTACTGTTTACGGAATGGACAGCCTTACTTGTGAGGGAGTCCTTGAAACACAAATCGTTCTTCGCTGTTGCCCAGCTTTAGGTGAGAGCTGCCCGCTTGCCAAATTCACAGTTTTGTTTTTATATATTTATTGCAGCTATTAAGTCAATCAGACTGAAAATGGCTTGAGTCTTTTTGTCTCTCGAGTGTTGTGGGGGAGTTTATTTTCTGCTTGTTAATAACCAAGCTGTCTTTTTGTTCTCATCAAGAAAATCCCATCACTGTTGGTCGCGGGGGAGAAATCCTTGTGGCTCTGTAACGTAGCTCTGGAAAAGCTGGGCACCCGGGCATGTTTGCTGGTCTGACACCTCAGAATTTCTGCTATGATATAAATGCAATAGACTGCTGCTGCTTGTTATTTCTGTCACTAGATGGGATGGATGGAAGGTTTGCTGTGTGCTGAAGAGCAGGGTAGGTGGCTCATTGATGTCATCCTGGTAGCCTGGGGAGAGCAGCACACCTGAATTTCAGTGTGTCTGGCTGCAGCTTGTACAACGTTTCCTAAAAATTGCTTAGAAACCTCTTTTAGCGCTGTACCAAAGCAGCAGTCCAAGAAGCTGATGAGCAGGTTTTCATATTTTTTGCTGGTAGGATGAAAAATAACAAATCCATGCTGGTTTCCCAGTGACGTGGCAGCAGATCTGTGCTGGCTCCTCAGGTACTGAAGTTCAGGGTCTGGTGTGGTTATTTCAATATATCTTTGGTTTTAGAGTGTCTTGGAAGGAATCTGGAATCCTGCACATGCCTCTGGAGAGCCAGTCACAGCATTGGTGGAGATGTAAAAGCTTTTGAGTTGTAGCGCATGGATGTTCAGAGAATTTGTGTTAAAATGTGCAACAGATTTCAAGGCCACAACAGAGCTACTGAAATGATTAAATTTCACCTTATTGATTGGAGTGCTCAGCTCTTGCTTTCGGCAGCTGTTGCTTCAAGGACACAGCGAGAGAGTGGTTAGCCTCAAAAAAATGTGCCAGCAGAGCAGGGCAAGGAAAATTCAAAGATTAAATCTCAGTAAAAATGTCCTAAGGCAACACATATCATGAATTGTTTGTATAATTTAGCTGCTGTGACAGATTCAATTTCTCTGGAGTTTGAAGCTTTACTTTTGTTTGCTCCCAAAAGTTTTCAGTCCTGTATCCCTCCTGTTCTGATCTGATACAGCACTGAAATGAATTTTATAAAGGAACTTTGGCTTTTCTCCTTGCCAGCTGGTTATTAATTCTGAAGTCCAGGGTTAATTTAAAACATTAAGAACTTCATTTTTGAACTCACCTGGGTAGTCACACACACAGTATACAGCAGCATGCTTCATAGTATGAGAAACTTGGCATAAAATGTAACAATAGCAGATAAATTCACAATACCACTGACTCCCCCAGAGTTCTGCTTAATGTTGTTGCTTCACAGGGCTAAATTACAGCTTGGTAATAGCAGTTTTCCCTTTTGTGTGAATTGTTCACAAAGCTCTTTAGCACATTTGAGGTCAAGTGTTTGCCTGATCTATTGACCCACGTCAGCAGTGAAAAGTTGCTGTTCCTGTAACAGTTTTGGGATTTGTTTCCACTCCTGGCAGAAGGCATTAGTGTTGTAACGTGTTTTAATTCTACTTTGGACAAGATATAGATGGTGTGAAAGGCTGATTTCCAGGATTTGAGCTTTAATGATTAAAATAATCTAACTGCCTGATTAGAACAGTGGGCAGTGTTTGCTTTTGTGTGTGTGTGTACCAAAACCTGAGAAGTTTTCTAATTAATCCTTCAAGATTACCAAAAAAAAAAAAAAAAAAAAAAAAAAAAAAAAAAAAAAAAAAAAAAAAAAAAAAAAAAAATCTAAGCTTTGTAATTTAGGAATGGCCTGGGTTTGACTTGTGATGAGTTTGAGCAGGTGAATTCTAGACTCTAGAACTGATGATATAGATAATTCTCTGGAAATGTCATGGTATTTTTATGTATTCCAGTTTTTGGAGCTGAGGAGGTGTCCGGGAGAGTGGGATACA